>OY759252.1:15305000-15541000 GCA_963662185.1 Eilema griseolum
CACTTTTCCAAGAATGATTTTCAATAAAACATCTCATGTGCATCACAATTGAATATAATTATGTACAATTTTCTACTTATAAATAGGTATTAATACAATAAAAAACTTTAAACGAACAGTCTATAGTCAAAAAATCTCACAAAATTTATTTTTGTTTTTCTGATATTTAATTTGGGCCCTAATGTTTTAAAAGGTCACAAGTGTTAACTTTTAGTAACATTAACACCTTAGCTTCATAAATAAAATGCAAATTTATATCTGGGATGATGGGATAGGGTTTCATCCCAGATATGGACTAATATATCTGGGACGAGACTCGAACCCGTTAACTCGATGGGAAACAGTTCAATGTACAGAATATTAACACAGGATTCTTAAGAAAGGAACTATCGCATAATAATAATGAATTTTATGGGAATATCAAATATAGGACAAAAAAATCCATTTAATTTTCTTATGAATAGCTACAAATATTATACTGTCAGACGTTTACGCAAATGTTATACATGGAATAAAATGAAACTATTATTGTGGATTCAATTAGGATTTAATTATTTAGAACATTTCCGTTGTATTTCAACAGCAGTTTTTCCGTGCATAACATCAGATAAATAGCAACAGATTTTTTTCAGAATTGTTTTATTCAAAGCTAGTAATTAAAAAAGAAACGTCGATAATTTAGTGGTTAAGGAGTTAATATTACGATCAAGAGCTCCCGGCTACTAACTGCACTACTAACAGCAATTAAGTAGAAACCTTAGTAGTCATTACGATTATTTGTAGTTTTTAAAAAGATTACTTCAAAGTTTCATTCATTCTCTTATATTCTTCTGCAAACCTCTTTTCTCAATATAGGAATATGGTTCCATCAGAATGGTTCTCCAATTTAATCGTTGGTGGTGGTGGGTCTTTTTCTAATACATATGCTCTTCCCTGGAGCAGACCAATATTAATTATTGGACATAATAGGGCTGGCAGCAGCAACCTAGAACAAGACAATACATTTTTTATTATAAAACATACCTTGTGGTGTGGTGGCATCCCTTGTAATATAGGTTCTAGAATGTGGATATAAATAATTTTGCAAACAATTTCTTTTGTGTATTAAATATTGTGATACTCGAATTAGCTAAAATATGCAAAGGCTGGCAGCTCTAAAGCAACCAAAACTCATCAATCAATATAAAAAATTAATTAAGATAAAATGAACCCCAATATAATCTGTTTAAAAGGAAACTGGAAAATGTGAGAAAACTTGAAGCAGGTGGAGCTGCAGGCAATTACTAGTAAAAGATAAATATTTCAAGATTGAACTCGTAATAATTGAAAATTATTTTTGAATTTCCATTCAGATAACAATTTTCATTTCTCATTTTCATAGCAGTCGTAATAATTATTCAAAAGATTATTACTTACTGCCGAAATAATCGGATTTCGCCCGTGATTAATTTTGTATTTTGACTTTGTATTAATACAATTATATTGTGCAATGAGTTTTGTTGTATTTTTTATCAGGACCTAATACAAAAGGAGAATTGAGATTTTTTCATTGAGATTGTAACTAGACTTTCAAATAGTAACATCAATTTGGATGTTTGTGGGCTGGTTATACCCATCGTCACCTGCAAGCCAGGATACCTGGTGACTAAGAAAGCTTTTCCACAGGCTTATTCCTCAAGATTAGGGGGTCAGACGGCAGTCGCTCCAGTAAAAGTCACGTAAAAAAAGTATAAAGAGGAGTTAGAGTGGACTCCGGTCTTCAAAGAAGATAATGAACCCAACATAAAGATCAAGAGTATGTTACCAGTAAGAGAATCCTAGTCCCGGTCCTGGTGCGAAGAATCCAAATGCCACGTGTGCCAGAGCGAGGTGGATGTTCAAGCCCGACGAGGTCCAGTATATACCGAACATAAGAATGCTTATAAAGCCCAAGATAGCCGTAACTATGTTTGTCGCCAAACATCCTGTAAAAGAAATTGCAAGTGTGAGAAATAAAGATAACAATACAATACTTCTACAAATAAACCTTTCGTGCACTTCGTATCCTTTTTTACGAGCGTAAATATTTGAAGTTCGGGGCTTCAGTTCTGTAAACAAGTGTAATGAAACTTTTATTAATATAGTTTTGTACGCAGTACGAGATAAACTTTTATACCCTCTGGATCTACATGATACTATCGGCAGTTTACGCAAATATCGTTCATTGAAATACAACTAAGAGAAGATCCACACATCTATGAAAATATAATAGGCACTATATTGTAATTTTAACATAATCCAACAATGTTCAATGGGCAAAACTAATCTCAGATGGCAACACCCCCGCTGGTGCTAGTCTTGTCTTGTCTTGCTTATCTTGTCTTGTCTTGCTTGTATTATCTTGCTTGTATTGTCTTGCTTGTATTGTCTTGCTTGTATTGTCAAGCTTGTCTTGTCTTGTTTTGTTTGTCTTGACTTGCTGGTGTTATGCTACCGGTATGCTAGTTATTGTTTAAAGAATTCCATGTTACAGTTGAATCTGTTTGGCTTTGGACAGTTATTTATGTATATTTTTTTCCGTTGTGTACCTTATTATTAATTAGATA
The DNA here is from genome assembly GCA_963662185.1 of Eilema griseolum. Classification (NCBI taxonomy): domain Eukaryota; kingdom Metazoa; phylum Arthropoda; class Insecta; order Lepidoptera; family Erebidae; genus Eilema; species Eilema griseolum. The sequence continues at coordinate 15,307,586 of OY759252.1, forward strand.
ATAATAGAACTTAAATTAAATATTCTCGTAGTACATTTTGAAGAAAGGAAAGCTTTGAGCACTGAAATGTTTAATAACATTCTTTCTGTATAAAGTCCCATTGTACTATCAGAATCAAATCGATCTTGACGAGTAAAGCACTCTAAGTTATGTTATTGCCTTAGTCCCCCACTTCTCGTTAACTGATTATTCTAATATTTTGTAATTTTTGTCTTTAATTCGGACAATAATACAATTTTAATCAATAAAACAGTTTGATTTGCTTTTAATATCTTGGTATTAAAATCATTTTGAGACTTTACAAATCGATATGATGCTGACTGTACTCTTATTATCAAACTAATTAATATAGCGTCTTTATGCAACAAATTAAAGTCTTCAAGAACTAAGTTATTTAGAACCACTGAAGTTATAACTCTTAATTCACTTATTTAAACTTCAAAAGCTTCTTTAGTGTCTACTTTAATAGGATTAAAAATCACTGTTGAAGCTACGTGGGGTAGTGAGTGCCTCTTGAGATGGTAAGGAAGGGGCACTCGCAATATTGTTGTCTAATTAACTGCAGACTATAAAATCATATCTTGATTTCCGATACCTTTTTTTTTTACGTGCGCAAAATCCCCATGGATACACCCCCACCGGAGCCGGTGGAAGAGGTTATGTCGGACTCGAACCGACTAAAACGCACGCCGCCGGTGGGTCGCTTTGGTTGCCAAATGTGAGGTTGACAGGCATATCCCTCGCACCCCGGTCGACCCAGGGCCATCTCTCACGATCTGGCCCTCTCCTCGGGTGTGGGGGCTACAGAGTCCCCAACTCGTCCCCGGAAACGGGGAGACGCGCGAGGCGCGCCGCCGCCGCGGCCTGCTTCTGTCAGGGTGACAGGCGGCTCCGCCTGACACCCCCCGGCCTGAGCTCATGGGGGGCGGAGGTCGTTCATCGACCTCTGACGCTCGAGTTGCCTTCGTAGGTATTAGTATTAAAAAGAACTTGAAGAGGAGAAACCGTTGGACCTTACAAATATTCCGATTTAATCTACCCCAACGGGGCCAATACACGGAACAGATAAGACAGTATTTCAGTTCCGTGGAATGTGAGATACCAGATTCTGTGAGATTAATCCTACTATAGATCCTTCTGCCTACAGTCCCGGGTCCTTTAAGCGGAGCGTGAAAAAGCATATAATGAGGCCGTCAAGCTGAGTGTCACCATTGTCACATGGTATGTGTAAGTAATGGTGACCCTCTTTTCTGAGACTTTGCCTTCAGCTTACTATCAGGCAAGGCGAAGTCTAATTGAGGTGTTCTAAAAAAAATAGAATTGAATTGATTGGATGGGTCGAAATTCCACGTGGGTCTGCACCCGGCGGGCTACAAAATATCAAAATAAATTATTGACCCATTTCTCAAAATTGTATTCGTCATCAAACTTAAACAACAAAATCTTTTATTTATAGACCTGACTATTGATTTGCTAAAGTTTTAAATTTAAAACTGAATAGTTGCGTGGTTCCCGGCAGAGTAGAATTTGGACCACCCCATCTCTTCCCATGCTGTGTCGTACAAGGCGTCTAAGTGATAGGGGTGTTTAACATCAGACAAATATATACAGCCCAGACTCAGACTCAGATGCATGGCTTGAGTCAACAACAGTGCCCGGAAGACGGCAATAGGCTCACCCCTATTACGTGGGACCGCATTCAATGATTGGTGAAATGTTGGTGTTAATTCACCTCTGCCTAACATTCCGAGGATAAAGGCGTGATTGTATGTATGTACCTATGTATGTAAAACAGAATCTAACTGAATATAACACAAATTTGACAAACGATTGAGATTCAAATAATTTGACGATCGCTAACAAATAGATGTGAAATTGAATTTTTAGAAATATTCTTTTACTCTAATTTTACTATCTATTTTTTTTATTTTTTTTTATATATACGCCAACTTGACCTCACCTCGCCTGATGGTAAGCTAAAGGCAAAGCTACAGGAAAGAGGGTCACCATTACAGACACTAAGTGTTACAATGGTGGCACTCAGCTTGGCGGCCTCAATTAAAATAAATAAATGAATATTAAATATAGTTGGAGCCCTAAAAAATTCCAGGAACTGTTCAAACTACAATAATTCGATATCGCCTTTGGGTTGTGGATGTCAGATGGCAGTCGCTTCACGGAAAATATCGAAATTAAGCCAAATCCGCCGTTAGTCTGGTCAAGCGGACCCCAGACTCTGAGGTAAAGGTTCGGACGCGACTGGGATTAACGCTAAGATGAAGATGTTTCCTTCTTCCTATAGTCCCGGGGCCTTTAAGCGGGGCGTGAAACTGATGAGGCCGCCAAGCTGAGTGCCACCATTGTAACACTTAGTGTCTGTAATGGTGACCCTCTTTCCTGAGACTTTGCCTTTAGCTTACCATCAGGCGAGGTTAGGTCAAGTTGGCGTGTCCTGTATAAAAAAAAATGTACAGTCAGAACTAAATTGACCTTGATAAACAAAATACTCAAGATCGTTCTGACGCTGACTGTACCCTACATTATGATTTTAAACCATTTCCATCACGTGTTTCCTCTGCCTTGAAATGAAATTCGAAATTACGCCGCGAGGAGGCGCTGAATTTTATAAATGGATGCTCTCATTACACCAACCCATCGCAGGCTTCAATCTTCACGTAATGTAATTTATTACTCTGATGCTTAAGTGTTTTTCGTGGCATTTAGTGAAGGTGTGTATCATAGAGAAGGGAATCATTCCGTCCTCCATACTGTGTACCTACATAGTTTGCAGTAGCTACTTTCTGGCACTATCATCAATATAAGCAAATGAAATGTAATTCTTTGAAACCGCATGGTTCCTAGCAGAGTAGAATTTGGACCACCCCATCTCTCCCCATGCGGTATCGTATATACATATATAGGGATAGGGCTGCTTAGCATCAGGCAGATACATACAGCCCAGACTCAGCCTCAAATGCATGACTTGAGTCAACAATAGTGCCCGGAAGACGGCAATAGTAGACCCCTATTACGTGGGACCGAATTCAATGATTAGTAAAATGTGGGTGTGAATTCACCTCTGCCTAACCTTCCGGGGATAAAGGTGTGATTATATGTATGTACGTTAAATTGATTTAGATTGGAACTTGAGAAGATTGAGCGCGTGGGAAAAATAAATACTAAAGAAATCAACAACTAAATTATATTAGCTCCAGCCTTCCGCCTGCGGCTCCAATCAGTTACCTCCCGTTCTACTCAACAGATTGCAATCAAACAAGCCTAAGATTTATGTCTGACCAAGACCTTTCTAACTAAAAAAAACCACATCAGAATCTGTTTTGTAGTTTTTGCGTCCATTGTGGACAAACATTTTCAATTTGAAGATGCGTAGAGATGTTGCGTCCATGGCTGTATTTTACCGTTGTACCATGGTGAGTGTTCTGATGAGCTCTTCCAATTAGTCCCACCCTCCCCTTTCCTACACAGGACAACACGTGCAGGTCTTAGATGTCATCCGCACACGGTGCAGAATATCCGATCAAGAACCAAGCGGTTCGGAGACTCTTTCTTCTGTCCCACCATTAAGGCCTGGAATTCATTACCAGCTCACGTGTTTCCTTCTTCCTACAGTCCCGGGTCCTTTAAGCGGGGCGTGAAAAACCATATGATGCGGCCGTCAAACTGCGTGTCACCATTGTCACACGGTATGTGTAAGTAATGGTGACTCTCTTTTCTGAGACTTTGCCTTGAGCTTACCATCAGGCATCAGGCTAATTGACGTGTTCTATATAAAAAAATAATGCAATTATTTAATAGTATATGAAGTGATAATAACTTTCAAACTATCGCGATCCATGATATAGGTACAATCATGTTAAAAGGAATAATGCGATCATGGTATAAGTACATACATACCTGTCGGCCGGGGTGCGAGGGTCGGCCGGGGTGCGAGGGATATGCCTGTCAACCTCACCTTCGGCAACCAAAACGACCCACAGGCGGCGTGCGTTTTAGTCGGTTCGAGTCCGACATAACCTCCTCCACCGGCTCCGGTGGGGAGGTATCCGTGGGGATTTTGCGCACGTAAAAAAAAAAAAAAAAAAGTACATACATACCTTTGGCTTGCCTGACGTTTCGACCAGGTTACACCGGCCGTCAAACGAACGACAGACAAATCAAAGGTATGTATGTACCTATACTATGATCGCCTTAATTCTCGTTTACATTATTGTATAGTACAGAAGTGGGCATTCGGTCGGAGTTATCCTCAAAAAATATACACATATTGATAACTCACTTGCACTTTTCCACATTACTTTATTGCTTATTACACCTGACCGGTTGACACGGTGACATATAAGAACGTTCCTATTAGAAACAATGCAATTTTTCTAATAGGAACGTTCTTAATATAAAGCAATAAAGTAATGTGGAAAAGTACAAGTGAGTTATCAATATGTGTAACAACAAATTCCACCAAGTGCCATCAATCTACAGTATAAATAGTCTCAAAAAATATGATTACTAATATAAGTCAGATTACTGATTTACTGTTGTATAACCTTGTGATATGTTCTAATCTGTTACCATTAAGCTCCTTACTAAAGTTCCTTACTACCGTCTCATACTCATATACATGTATGGTATTCCAAAACATACATATAATCACGCCTTTATCGCCGGAGGGTTAGGCAGAGGTGAATTGACACCCACATTTTACCAATCATTAAATTCGATATATACACAAAAAGCCGCGGTAGCCAAGTGGTATGGGTAATGGACTGCTGAGACGAGGTGTCGGGTTCGATCCCAGGTTTTACCATGGCACACACCAATGACTATTCGATGCTTTTCAAAGTTATGTGTTTACCTATTTATCTCAGGTTTATAAGTGCCCGGTTAATGGCAATAGGCTCGCCACCTATTACATTGGGACCTACACTTAAACTGGCTAGCATCTCTGCCTACCCCTTCGGGGCGTGAGTTTATGTTATGTTATATAACACATAATAGGGGGTGAGCCTATTGCCGTCATCCGGCCACTATTGTTCACTCAAGCCATCTGAGGCTGAGTCTGTGTTGTATATTAGCAGTCTGATGTTAAACAGCCCTATCCCTTAGTCGCCTTGTACGACACCGCATGGGAAGAGATGGGGTGGTCCTTTAAACAAATCTTTGCACTCGCTTGCCTTCTACAGAACTACGTGGAAGAGATCTAAGGCTATTCAAAATCGCTCACGTAGTACGCCGCATAAGCATTCTAGGCAGCTTACCAGGTAATCCAAAAACTGGTTCTGTGGGGTTCATAGTAGCATTAATAATAGCCAATACGGCGGAAACCACTGCAAACGCCAGCTGGAAGAACAGCATCACTAACAGACCCACGTACAGCCCATATGATATCACTGGGGGCACCCTCACTGGAACAAAAAAACACTAATATTGTCTGCTCTCCGACCACCACGAAAGGGAAGCCTCGAACCAACTAGCAACTAGCAGGTATGGTAAGCTTAGACCCTAAAGGAGTTGGTCCCTGGGGCCTTTTTTTTACGAGCGCAATATCCCCACGGATACCTCCCCACCGGAGCCGGTTATGTCAAACTCGAACCGACTAAAACGCACGCCGCCTGTGGGTCGTTTTGGTTGCCGAAGGTGAGGTTGACATCCCTCGCACCCCGGCCGACCCAGGGCCATCTCTCACGATCTGGCCCTCTCCTCGGGGAGGTTTCCCTGGGGCCATGTACACTAAAACTAAAGACATCCTATTATGACTATGATTATTCTATTATATATAATCTTTGTTTAGTTAGCTATCCGCGGTAGCCTATGGACTGCTGAGACGAGGTCTCGGGTTTGATCCCAGGTTTTACCATGCTTTTCGAAGTTATGTGTGTATTCATCGCAGGTTTATAACTGTCCGGTTAATGGCAATAGGCTCGCCACCTATTACATTGGGACTTAAACATAAACTGTCGAAATGTGTAAAACCTGGGATTGAACCCAAGACCTCGTTTCAGCAGTCCATTACCCATACCACTAGGCTACTGCGGTATTTTTTTATAAATATAAGGATTTAAACATAGCCTAAGCTAATATTTACATGCCATTAAATAGTAGATGTGCTGAACTGTAATAATTTTATGTAACATCATGTATGACGACATTTCTGAATATAAATGAATTTGAAAATGAAAGACATTTTTAATGATATTATAAATCTATTTAATCAGTCAACTGTCTAATCTTAAACTATCGTCTATGAAAACTAAGTGACTTACATGCCGGGGCCATTTCGACTTCAGTCAACGCTGAACACGCAAGAGATGTTCGTAAACCTATCGCCATTGCTGCCACCTAGTAGAGAGAGAGAGTAGAAACAATTACGAATATAAGAATAACAAACATCTTCACAAACATTCACATTTATGTCATTAGTAAGTATTCTAAACTCAACTCCCCCCTTTAGAAGAAAACCAAACTCCCTAATGTTCAAAGTTTGTATTTGACTTCACTAAACACCCGAGTGCGGAAGCGTAAACACAAATAACATTATTTACCTCTATTAGCCTGGCCTCCTCCGTAGTCTTACAGCTGAGAGCGCACGCCCTCAATCTCGCTATGCATGTCACTGGAATCAAGAAAAAGAACTGTAGCGATAAAGTATGAAATGATTGGCACTCAAAGCTGATTTTGTCATATACCGACAATCGACTGTCGGCTGCGAAAATTCGTAAAAAATATGATATCAAAATTGTATGAAGGCGCTACCCTACGCCATCTAGTATCGCCTTCTAGTAACACTATGTCAAAGATGCGTATCCTCTTATTTTAAACTGCCCCGAATGTTTCATCATTAATAATGACATGATTTTTTGTCACAAAAAAAATCATGTCGTTATTTAATCATCATAGGGGGATGTCACAGTAAACTTCTCCCCTTTTTTCCCTCATTTTCCATCCTATTAAAAAGCTCTAGACAAAAATTGTGTTTTAAATAAAAAAATCGATTAAGACATTCACCCTCTAGACCGGAACTGACAAACAGACAGATACGGATAAAAGCAAAACCGGCCGCCTTGTTGAAACGACTTTCGCTCGCTTCGCTTACTCGATTAATAAAGGCATTTTCTTTCTTTTTCTACTAAGAATAAAAGATGCTTTTTAGTTTTGTTAACCGAAGTAATGCCATCCACATTTCATTCTGTTAAATAAACTTAGGTGGTCAAAGGATTATAAATCTTATGCTATATACGGTCTTCGGTATACGGTATTCGGTTCGGTATACGACTTCTGCTTCCCACTGTATATAATAACTGCCACCCCATCTCTTCCCATGCGGTGTCGTATAAGGCGACTATGGGATATGACTGTTTTAAATGAGACAGATGTATACTATACAGCTCATACTCAAGCTCAGATGCATGGCTCAAGTCAACAATAGTGCCCGGAAGACGGTAATAGGCTCACCCCATATTACGTGGGACCGAGTTGGGAAATTGGTGAAATGTGGGTGTTAATTCATCTTTGCCTTACCCTCCATGGATAAAAGCGTGATTATATATATATGTATGTATTTTCACTTTATATCCTTATTCCATATCTGTATATGGATGGCCAAGTCCATCTCATCTACAGGATATCGTCCTGCCGATTGCCTGAAGACGATTTGGGGCCAACTTTACTAGAAAGGGTGGGAGTAAAGACAGCAGTTTCTAATAAAAGCATAAGTTAAATCTAAAATAGTAGGAGCAAGCTGACCCCGACCTAGGCGGGGGTCTAAAATGCAAGTGGAAATGTATAATTGTGAAATGCAGTTTATGAAACTAGTGAGTTAGAAAAAGCAAAGGGGAATCCCAAAGCTCTATGGAATGTAATCAAGGATATAACCCATTTGCGGAAAATACAGAGCAGTTCGAGTGAATTGCAGAAACTAGGTGATGACCCTCAGTCCTCTATAAATGAAGTCTGCAATTACTATACTAATATTGGAAAGTCTTTGGCGTCAAAGATAATACCACTGAATGTCTCAGATACCCCCTCAGATGCAACTAAAATTCATCCCACGCCAGTTAATTCGTTGGTCCTGCTCTCAGTGGACGAAGCGGAAATTGAATCCCACATTCTACTACTACGCAACAGTTGTGCCGTTGGTTGTGATGGAATAACATCTTCAATACTGAAGCAACTCGAACCACTGTCATACCACCCTTAACATATATTTTTAACCGATGTCTGCAGGCTGGAATCTTTCTGGACGGCCTAAAGAAAGCAATTGTACATCCAATCTACAAAAGCGGGAATAAAAGCCATGTCAATAATTATAGGCCAATCTCTATATTACCCTCAATATCCAAAATTCTAGAAAGGATCCTAAATAAGCATTTAAGAGCTTTCCTTGATAGGTGCCAGATTATAGCCAATAATCAGTATGGTTTTAGACCAGGTATCTCCACTGAGGATGCAGTTCTGAATTTGACCGATTATGTAGCGAGGAGCTTGGATAAGGGAGACAAATGTCTGGGTATTTTTCTGGATCTATCGAAAGCTTTTGATACGGTTTCTATTCCCAAGCTCATTGATAAGATGGAACATCTTGGTATACGGGGTATAACGTTGGATTTATTCAAGGACTACTTGACTAATCGTAGCCAACGCGTCAAAATTGAAAGACACCTCAGTGATGAGCAGTACATGACCTGCGGCATACCACAGGGCAGTATACTGGGGCCTACGCTATTCCCAATATACGTTAATGATCTCTGCAAGTTACCACTCCAGGATGGTAAGATCTATGCCTATGCTGACGACACTGCAATTCTTGTCCGCGGATCTAACTGGCAAAACATTAAAACAAAAGCGGAATCGACTCTAAGAGTTATCATGAGTTGGCTAAATTCCAACTTGCTGACCCTTAACTTAACCAAAACAGTATTTATTCCTTTCGCACTAAGAAGCATAACAAAACCACCTAGCACATTCACTCTAACAGCACACTCGTGTTCAAATCCATCTGAACCATGCTCATGTTTCCAACTAGCCAGAGTAGAAATGGTAAAATATCTGGGAGTGCGACTGGATGATGGCTTAAGATGGGATGAACAAATTCACGCAGTAACGACCAGAGTTATGCGACTCATACGTATCTTCAAGGTGCTACGTGAGTCAGCCAATCTTGATACTCTAAAGATGGTGTATTATGCCCTATGCCAATCAATAATAGGATACTGTATTGTGGCCTGGGGAGGTGCACACAAGACACTTCTCCTTAAAGTTAAGAGAGCGCAAAGAGCGGTACTCAAGACTATAATGAGGAAGCCATATAGGTATCCCACTGATAAGCTTCACGCTGAAACCAAAGTACTTACGGTCCGGCAGCTCTTTGTGCTACAATGTAGTCTCAGAAAACATAGCAGTAGCCCCCCACCAAATAATGCCAAAAGAAGAAATACACCATCGGCTATTGGCCATAGAACTACTTTTGCAGAACACCAATTCTACGTACTAGGCCCGTATATCTATAAAAAAATTCACAAGGAACTCAATATACTTGCACTAAACAGATACACAATGAAGACTATGGTAACAGAATGGCTATTAAATCTGGATTACTTCAGTACAGAATCCTTACTTATCTACTCCACGTAAGATTGTAACATCTCGCTACTACATCACCATTTTCCCTTTGCACTTAAACACCCACACACTAGATATACACACAACACACACACACACACACACACACACATACACACACACACACACACACACACACACACACACACACACACACACACACACACACACACTCACAGGCGCGTATAATTGTCGTGATGAAAACTGTCTCTTAAGATACAGGGTTCTCCCTAGTTTAAGAGGCTGAGTTTCAAATGTCCTGAACATGGCTTTCTATATATCATGAAGCCCTCGTTTCTTTTAAAATGTATGTTATTTTTATTGTCAGCTGTGTAATATTTTTGCAATAAACGTTATTATTATTATTATGTGCTATCTTTATTCTCGAAGTGTTTAAGACACTTCGGTAAATTTAATGAAATCACGGGCCTAAACCAAGTGACTTTCATGTTCTGGTAGTACGGGTTGGTTGTTTAAATCTTCTTGGAGAAATTTGCGAACTATGCGGCATGTATTTAATATGGCAGCCTTTTGCATCGTCATATATATGTACTTTCGGCTATGTCTATTGATTTGAGGGCTTGTATTAAATGTTTGGGTATCACTCCCGTACCAGAGAGCACCAGAGGCACTATGTAGACTCTATTCATTTTCCAAATTCTAATTAATTCTTCTTTCAGTTCTGTATACTTGTTTATTTTTTCAGTTATGGTTTTATTGAGATTGTGGGTGTTGGGAACTGCAATGTCAATAAGAAATACTGTTTTATTTTGTTTGTCCATTAAAGTGATGTCGGGTCTATTGTTGTGAATGGTTTTATCTGTTAATATTGCTCTATCAAAGTATTATGGTTGGTGCTCTCTAGTACAGGTTTTGGATTGTATTGGTAGTATGGCGTAGGTTTGTTGGATATGAGTTTATAATTGATGGCAAGTTTCTGATGAATGATTTGTGCTATTTGATTGTGTCGGTGTGTGTAATCTGACTGAGCTAAGCTAGGGCAGGCTCCAGTAATGTGTTGAATTGTTTCAGAGTGACGGTGGCCTACATTATTATTATTATTATATCCTAGAATATAAATATATCAATGACAGATTTGCTATTATAGACATGTTAAAATACAATCATCATTGGGTAATTCCATCAACAAATACGACTGCATGTTAATCAACAATTTCCTAAAGCATTGATAACGGTAATGACACGTCGTAATCTACAAATAATATCTAAAATTTATCATTTCCTCAATGATATAACTAGAGCCAAAAAAAGAATATTTATATTTGAAATACTGTCAAATGCCAATTAAAAACTAACAAATGTCAATTTGTTGCGAGGATTAATTTCTTCTTCAAAATAGACCATTAAGCATATTCATGTTATCTTTTTTTATCGTGCGAAAAATCCCCCCGGATATCCCCCGCCAGAGCCAGATATGTCGGTAGGTTATGTCGAACTCGAACCGACTAAAACGCTCGCTGTCTGAGGGTCGTAAGAAGGAGGATCGATAGGAGGTAGTACACGGCGGTATTTCTACCCAATTGAGCAGTCCGACTAGGGAAGTACCTCTGCCCTACCGAATACCGCGGTTATAATAACTCCGTGTTGTGTTCCCAGCGGTGACTAGGGTAGCCAGAGCTCATTGGAGAATTTGTGCTGTCAGTGGGATGACTAAAGGCTTGTCCTGCTTTGTCCTCTACACTGACGGCACAGAAACTCTGTGCTTACAGGGTTGGCAGCGCGAGTGTGGCTTCTCTGGTGTTACACACGTCCATAGACCACGGTAGCCACTTTCCATCAGGTGAGCCGTGCGCTTGTCTGCCACCTATGTGGTATAAAAAAAAATGGCCAGAGGTATATCCCTCGCACCCCGGCCGGCGCATTCATGTTACCTGTCATTTGCAATTACAATTTTGCATAAATCGATGACTTCATTGTAATTACTTCATTGATCAAAAGCAGTCCGCGTATCGCGCTTGGGTAAGGGCGCGTGCCACGCACGATCCCAATGTGGGCCACTTCAAGGCGGCGTACAACAGAGCCACAAAGGTCTGCAAGAGGGCTTACGTCAGAGCGGATGCCCTGCGCATTGCACGGCTTGGTCAAGAGCTAGTGGCACATCCCACGGGCAGCCGTGGATACTGGCGACTGGCCAAAGCCGTGCAGGCCAACTTCTGTCAGCCTTCGCTGCCACCGCTGCGCTACCCTGATGGATCCCTGGCCCATTTACCGCAAGAGAAAGCCAATATGCTGGTAAATCTCTTTGCGGCCAATTCCCGAGTCGATGATTGCGGTATACAGCCGCCGACACTACCCAATGGTGACCACGTAATGCCTGAAATACGTATCAGGCAATGCGATGTCCGTGCGGTGCTTCAATCACTCGATGTCCGGAAAGCCAGTGGCCCGGATGGTATTCCAGCGGTGGTCTTACAAAAATGTGCAGCGGAGTTGTCTCCGATGCTTACGCGGCTGTACCGACTGTTCTACAGCTCAGGTACAGTGCCTTCGGCTTGGAAAGAGGCGAATGTACAGCCGATCCCCAAGAAGGGGGATCGCTCAGAGCCAGCCAACTATCGACCCATAGCCGTCACCTCAGTGCTGTGCAAGGTCTTCGAGCACATCATTAACAAACAGCTCATGCGTCACCTAGAGGATCACTCCTTAATTAATGACCGGCAATATGGCTTCAGGCCGAAACGGTCAACGGGTGATCTTCTAGCATACATTACCCATCTTTGGGGTGAGGCTATGGACAAGCACGGCGAGTCACTGGCAATTAGTCTTGATATCGCCAAAGCTTTCTATAGAGTCTGGCACAAATCGCTTCTCTCCAAGCTACCAGCCTTTGGTCTGCCTCCTAGACTGTGCTACTGGATTGCTAGTTTCCTGCGGGAGCGCCGTATCCGCGTCCTCTGTGATGGACGGGCTTCGGAGTTCTTGCAAATAAATGCTGGCGTACCGCAGGGGTCTGTATTATCTCCCGCTTTCTTTCTTCTGCATATCAACGACATGCTGTCCACCGGCAGCATACATTGCTATGCAGACGATAGCACCTTACACGGGAGTTATCACGGACAACCTGCGGCCAAACAGTCTGATATCGTGGAAAAAAGACAGCTTCTTGTCACTGAACTGGACCGGATCTTGAATCACATTTCACAATGGGGCTCTGAGAACATGGTCGAGTTCAATGCCAAGAAGACGCAGACTTGTGCGTTCACAGCAAAGGTATCTTCTTTCCTTCCCCTTCCCACTCTTCAGAGCACGCCACTGCCACTGCAGGACAATCTCAATATCCTAGGCATGGATATTCGCTGCAAACTGAATAACAGAAATTACATCGAGAGCATCATCAAAACAGCCTCGCGGAAACTCGGACTCCTAAACAAAGTGAGACGTTTTTTCACGCCGGAGCAGCGGTGTCTTCTCTATAAGACACAAATTCGCTCCTGCGTGGAATACTGCTCGCATCTCTGGGATGGCTCAGCGAAATACCTACTAGATGCTCTCGACAGGTTGCAGCGACGCGCGGTCCGAATTATTGGGAACCCTGAGGTCACGAACACCCTCGAGCCTTTGCAGATGCGTAGAGATATTGCTTCCTTGGCTGTATTTTACCGGCTCTACCACGGTGAGTGTTCTGACGAGCTCTTCCAACTAATCCCACCATCTCCTTTCCTACATAGGACAACACGTGCAGGCCTTAGATGTCACCCTCACACTGTGCAGAATATACGAGCAAGAACCAAGCGGTTCGGAGACTCTTTTCTTTGCCGCACCACTAAGACCTGGAATTCATTACCAGAACACGTGTTTCCTTCTTCCTACAGTCCCGGGGCCTTTAAGCGGGGCGTGAAAAAGCATCTGATGAGGCCGCCAAGCTGAGTGCCACCATTGTAGCACTTAGTGTCTGTAATGGTGACCCTCTTTCCTGAGACTTTGCCTTTAGCTTACCATCAGGCGAGGTGAGGTCAAGTTGGCGTGTCCTATATAAAAAAAAAAATAAAAAAAAATATTACACTGCTGTACAATACAACCTCGAGCACAGCGCTGCGACAGCCTTGATAGAGACTTTCATTGGTCGAACTGTGTGACGTCACTGGACACCGACCAATGACAATGTCTATAAAGACTGACGCAATGTTGTACTCCTAGCAGGAATGATTATAGGAATCGTATCGAGAGAACGGTGCAGTGTGATTGGTCGGCTTCACACACAAACAGGTTCACAGTAGACAGGCAACCAATCGCAATGCTCCTTTCTCTCGTTACGTTTACGATACGATTACGATAATTTTTCATGCTAAGGATACTGTTCTCGTCGCTGTTTGGTCACAGAGTTGCTCAGTTGATATCGTTCAATAGATGCAAGCAACTAAATATCTACTTATCAACAAATTGAACAAGAATATACTGTTATGACCGGCGTCGATATCTCGATAACTAGTAGTCGAATCTTCAAGAAATAAAAACGCATTGTTAGTGACGAGGTACTCTACCGATTGGCATAGAAAAATCTAGAATCGTCAACACAAAATCACAACCTACCTACTGCCAAGTACCGAAAACAATAGGTAAATATAGAAAATGTTCTCGAAGGTCACCGACGGCGGCAAACTTCGTAAAAAAAGAGTAGGTAGGTAGTTATCGCTCGCGTATTTTCTAGATGATGCGACCTTCCTAATTGAGAGGTATAAAAACACGCTCGCATAGCAACACGATTTATTCTGTCTTTGAGACCGATAACGAACACAGCGAGCTTAAGCGACCGAAGAGGATTCTACCTGCGACCTGAACAACGACTGTCTACTAGAACTGTTGAAGAGTACTGTGTGTACTAGTGATTGAATTGTCTAGTTTGTGGCGAGCTAATAAATCTTAATTGTACCCCGTGCACGTAACAATACATTACATGTTAAGTATGTACCTAGGTATACAAAACATTTAAATTATCTACGGAGGTGTAATCGATGAGTGGCTCCCAAAGGACACACACTCGACACACGATCGATCATTGTAAATTATAACTAGTATGTACCTCAATAACTTAGTAAGTAGGTATTGAACAGTCAGGTAAGACGTTCACGGTCAGATAGGGTTTCTAATAATATCAGGTGTTTAATATTGAAACCTAGTAATGGAACACCTGCTGCTCCCACTAGAAATTCGAGGCTCTAAATCTGTAAAAGTATCGATTCGCGCTGTCAAAGAGTCAAAGATTCTAAAATGCCTGAGAAATATCGTAGGTACTGCTTCCACAGCTATAGTGTTTTAGATCGTAACTTTTACTTTGTGTATAATAAAGTAATGTATTATACAAAAAGTAATGTATTATACAAACAGTAATGTATTATACAAACAGTAATGTATTATACAAAAAGTAATGTATTATACAAAAAGTAATGTATTATACAAACAGTAATGTATTATACAAACAGTAATGTATTATACAAACAGTAATGTATTATACAAAAAGTAATGTATTATACAAACAGTAATGTATTACACAAAAAGTAATGTATTATACAAAAAGTAATGTACCTATTATACAAAAAGTAATGTATTATACAAACAGTAATGTATAATACAAAAAGTAATGTATTATACAAAAAGTAATGTATTATACAAAAAGTAAAGTTATACAAAGCCGCGTGGTTACCGGTAGAGTAGAATTTGGACCTCCCCATCTCTGCGGTGTCGTAGAAGGCGACTAAGGGATAGGGCTGTTTAATATCAGACAGATATAAATAGCCCAGACTCAGCCACAGATACGTGGCTCGAGTCAACAATTAGTGCTCGGAATACGGCAATAGACTCATCCCCTATTACCGAATTCAATGATGGGTGAAATGTGTTTAAAGGCGTGACTATATGTATATAAAAACATTTAAAACAAATATGAGCTATGATGCCGTAAAACGTGGAAAACTCATAAAACTATTTACTAAATCTGTACATACAAGATTAGCGACCCTTGCGGTGACGTTGGTAGCTGTTTATCAAGGAAAGAACAAAGTGCCGAGTGGTCAGAGAGCTCACTCAAAGTAGTAAAATGTTGTCTAGACCGAGTCCGGTAGTAAATTAAAACCACAGGATCATAGAAAGTTAATTTGGCCAGTCCTCCATTCTCAATTAAAATTTTATTATTTACATATATACATATATAATCAGGGCTTTATCCCCGGAGGGTTAGGCAGAGGTGATTTAACACCCACATTTCACCAATCATTGAATTCCGTCCCACGTAATATGAGGTGAGCCTATTGCCATCTTCCGGGCACTATTGTTGACTCAAGCCATGCACCTGAGACTGACTCTGGGCTTTATATTTCTGTCTGATGTTAAACCACCCTTTTTTATATTTTTTACGTGCGCGAAACCCCCACGAATACCTCCCTACCGGAGCCGGTGGAAGAGGTTATGTCCGACTCGAACCGACTAAAACGCACGCCGCCTGTAGGTCGTTTTGGTTGCCGAAGGTGAGGTTGACAGGCATATCCCTCGCACCCCGGCCGACCCAGGGCCATCTCTCACGATCTGGCCCTCTCCTCGGGTGTGCGGGGACTACAGAGTCCCCAGCTCGTCCCCGGAAAAGGGGGAGGCGCGCCAGGCGCGCCGCCGCTGCGGCCTACTTCTGCCAGGGTGACAGGCGGCTTTACCAGTCACCCCAGGCCTGAAATGTTAAACAACCCTATCCTTTAGTCGCCTAGTACGACACCGTTAAGGAAGAGATGGGACACTCCAAATTCTGCTCTGCCGGGTACCACGCCTAATAAACGTCATTAAACTACAGATAATAAATAACACATAACACGAATACCAAGCCCTGATACTGACGCTTCATTACTAGTTTTATAGAAAATGCAGTAAAATGCTAAAGAAAATTAAAAGCTTTGTCATGTATATGTCACAACCAACCAGCTTTATCAGCCATTCAATTATCGGCTTCAATTCTTTACTTAACGGCGCTGTTCAAATAAAGACCCGAATGACATTCAGTCATTTGATTAAATGACAAGGCAATCAAACAACTCGATAAATGACTTTAATGATTATAAAAAGCGCCGCGTGGTTCCCGGCAGAGTAGAATTTGGACTACCCCATCTCTTCCCATGCAGTGTCGTACAAGGCGATTAAGAGATAGGGCTGTTTAGCATCAGGCAGATATATACAGCCCAGACTCAGCCTCAGATGTATTGCTTGATTCAATAATAGTGCCCGGAGGACGGCAAACGAATTCAATTATTGGTGAAAAGTGGGTGTTAATTCACCTCTGTCTAACCTTCCGGGGACAAAGGCATGATTATAAGTATGTATGTATGATAATAAAAAACCACGTAGGCCAATGCGGGGAGCTCCCGCATTGGCCTACGTGGTTTTTATTAGGCTTCTAACCTAGATTATCCAAGTTATATTGCGCAGCTTGTACAATAAACCTATCACTAACTTAAAGTCTTACTAGCTAACCCGCCCCAGCTTCACCTGTGGCATATTTTAAAACCTTATAACCCTCCTTTGAGCCCGTAATTTTTTAGTCTTCCAATAATGCGTAGAAATCTTCCGGATTTGATGATATTTGTTATCACTACTCCGCTTCGTTTTTTAAGAGCGTGATGATACATAGCCTAAAACCTTCATCAATAAACAGGCTATTGAACATAAAAATATGTTTTCAATTCCAACCAGTAGTTTCTGAGATTAGCACGTTCAAATAAACCAACAAACTCTTCAACTTTATAATATTAGTATACATTTCGGGGTAGTACCCTATCATACGAATGGCCTAAGCATTAGTCAGCCAGATTCAATCATTCAGGCTGTTAATTAACATTGCGTTTAGTTAACGGGCTTGGCAGTTAATTAAACGGCTTAATCAGCTAGTTGACTGTGAAAATTATACTTAATATTAAAAGAGTATAAAACATTAATTACCGCTATCACTTTGACTTCAATAATAATCGACACTCGCTTTTATTAAATTTATTAGGTTCATGATTACGACGAAAATGTACATGCCAAGAGAAACCTACCAACATTTTGATTAAAGTTCGTGATGTATTACGTTTTTAACTTCATTATTTCGTACATTTAAATAACACATTTATTAATTTATATTTTAATAGACTTGTTTTGAAGACTTGAGTATTTATGAAAAGAAATAATTTATAAATATTAAATACAATAAAAATAAAATAACTATTATACAACTTATAGCTAAGAACAATTAAAATGCGTCGTAGAATTCCTCCGCATCGCATGCCTCTTGTGGTAGCGTTCCCAGAAGACTGGCAGCATTGCCACGGTGTATGGCAATGCTTATTCTCTGTCCTAAAAAGAGGCCAGCCTTCTGGTCACGAGAAGCGTCGACCATTTCGTACATTTTATATTATATTATAATTTTTCTTGCTGCAATTTTTTATGAATAATTATTTTTACATACTTTATTAAATTGTGGATGTTGTAATAGTAAATTATTCAAATTTATTGATATGAAAGGATAGACAGGGGATCGAAAGAAATGGCACACATTTGGAGAGGCCTATGTCCAGCAGTGCACTGCGGTGGACTAATTGATTGAGTAATTGATATATTAAAGAATATTACTTTAAAATTGTCGCCTATGGCCAATTTAACAATTTATTGCAGGTAGATAATGTCATTAGTTCAAAATAGTTTTAGACAAAATTAATAGTTTCAAACATTGTTCTTTGAGCCTTTTTCCCAAGTTAATTGAAGTCAGTCTTGCAGTCTAACTTTTAATGCGGTTGAACTTTTTTGTTGTATACTAATTAGGTGGTAAACAAACGGTCCAGTGATGGAAAGTGGTTACCGTGGCCTATGGACGTGTGTAACACCAGAGGAGTCACACTCGCGCTGCCGAACCTGTAAGCACAGAGATTCTGTGCCGTCAGTGCAGAAAACAAAGCAGGGCAAGTCTTTCCACTGGCAACACAAACTCTCCAGTGAGCTCTTGCTACCCTACTCATCGCTAGGAACACAACACGAAGTTATTATGGCCGCGGTATTCTGTAGGGCGAAGGTACTTCCCCAGTCGGTAAACTTTGATATTTTCTGTGAAGTAAATGCCATCTGAACTCCACAATCAATTGGCGATATCAAAGTTCTGTAGTAGTGTAGTTCTGTAGTAGTGTAGTTCTGTAGTAGTGTAGTTCTGTAGTAGTGTAGTTCTGTAGTAATGTAGGTCTGTAGTAGTGTAGTTCTGTAGTAGTGTAGTTCTATAGTAGTGTAGGTCTGTAGTAGTGTAGTGTTCTGTGTAGTAGTAGTAGTGTTTTTTAATTAGTATACTTTATTTACTTACTAGTATGTAGTATGCTTGAAACTTTTCTATCCTATTTTATATTCTTGTACATACATACACACAATCACGCCTTTATCCCCGGCAGAGGTGAAATAACACCCGGTGAACAGAAGACTGCGGTGAACAGGTCACCGCAGTCTCCCGATCACTATTGTTGACTCAAGCCATGCATCTGAGGCTGGCCTGGGCTGTATATGTCTGGTTGAACTTAAACAGCCTTATCCCTTAGTCACCTTGTACGACACCGCATGGGTAGAGATGGAGTGGTTGAGTGGTCCAAATTCTACTCTGGAAACCACGCAATATTTGTAAATATTAGTTTATATCTTTATATACTATACTAGCACTGTAGTTAACTTACTAGTTTATAGTTTTATATTATGTCCCTTTCCTTCTTTCCTACATAGGACAACACTTGCATGGCTTAGATGTCACCCTCAATATACGAGCAAGAACCAAGCGGTTCGGAGACTCTTTTCTTTGCCGCACCACTAAGACTTGGAATTAATTACCAGCTCACGTGTTTCCTTCTTCCTACAGTCCCGGGGCCTTTAAGCGGGGCGTGAAAAATCATCTGATGAGGCCGCCAAGCTGAGTGCCACCATTGAAACTTTACTTAGTGTCTGTAATAGTGACCCTCTTTCCTGAGACTTTGCCTTTAGCTTACCATCAGGCGAGGTGAAGTCAAGTTGGCGTGTCCTATATAAAAAAGTAGTTTTTTACTTACTATACAGTGTGTTGACGTCAGGTGTCGCCAGCTCATTGATCACGAGTTCACCTCGGAACAGTCCATATTTGAAGTTGCTGTCACGTGTCTGTGTTGCTGAGGTGGCTGTAGACACCACCTGAAACATATCAACATAGTTACACATAAGCATTCAGTTCATTGGAGAAATCTTACTTTTTTTTTCCCTACTGATACCCCCCCGACCAAAACGCACGCCGTCTGTGGGTCATTTTTGGTTGCCGAAGGTGATGTTGACAGGCATATCCCTCGCACCCCGGCCGGACCCAGGTCCATCTCTCACGATCTGGCCCTCTTCTTAGGTATGGGGACTACAGAGTCCCCCAACATGAGCATTACTTGCTCGCAAAAGGAGGCCGGCGCTGGAGGAGAAATCCTACTTATATAAATATGAAGAGTGTTCTGATGAGCTGTTTCAATTAGTCCCACCCTCTCCTTTCCTACACAGGACAAAACACGTGCAGGGCTTAGATCTCACACGCACACGATGTAGAGTATCCAATCAAGAATCAAGCGGTTCGAAGACTCTTTCCTTTGCCGCAACACTAAGACCTTGCATTCTTTACCAGCTCAAGCATTTCATTCTTCCTACAGTCCCGAGTCCTTTAAGTGGATCGTGAAAAAGCATTTGATGAGGCCGCCAAGCTAAGTGCCACCATTGTTACATGCTACTTGACCTAAAATAGTGTCCCTCTTTCCTGAGACTTTACCTTTAGTTTACCACCAGGCGAGGCGAAGTCAAATTGACGCATCCTAAATATATGCCGCGAGGATTTGGACCACCCCATCTCTTCCAATGTGGTTTTTGTCGTACAAGACGACTAAGGGATAGGGCTGTTTAACATCAGACAGATGTATACATTCCAGACTCAGCCTCAGATGCATGGCTTGAGTCAACAATAGTGCCCGGAAGAAGACAATAGGCTCACCCCCTATTACATGGAACCGAATTCAATGATTGGTGAAATGTGGGTGTTAATTCACCTCTGCCTAACTCCTCCGGGGATAAAGGCGTGATTATATGTATGTATGTAAATATATTTTAAAAAATGTGATAAATTTAGAAGATGGCTGTATGTTTGTTCGTCATTGGTATGGTAATTCGTCATTAGACCTTACATAAAAGAGGCAAGCAACTTCTACGTAATAACACATTACAAACATGACCCCCTTGTCATTTGCAGACTTAACTTCGACGACCTACGTGGCGTAGCGGTAGAGCATTCGACTGCTATGCAGGGGGCGCGGGTTCGATTCCCGCTCATTGCAAATATTTGTATGCATGAATATGTATATTTGCATTGGTCTGGGTGTTTCTATGTATAATAAGTATGTATTTACAAAAAAAAAAGTATCTAAGTATGTTTATCCGCATTCTAGATCCCATAACACAAGCTAGTTAAGCTATGCTTACCATGGGTCCAGATAGCGTTGTGTAGAATGTCGTGAAATATTATTATTATTATTATTATAACTTCATTATTCGCCAGCCGCCACACACCTGAGCCCTCAAAGGACAGTGCCTATAAAGATTAACGTTTAAAGGTGTTGGTTGCGCCAGTAGTAGTAAATTCAAATCGCCTCTCAATTGGTTGACACTGAGCACACGCTCCCTATACCCATCTCCCTCCCGCACTACCTCTAAAGTGAGATAACAATAGTTTTCGCCCCGCCAATGGTTGAAATAGCATCTTGGCTTCCGTTTGAACTAGAATCATCAATGGCGGCGGCGCGCGTGACTCTTAGAAATTAATAATGTTTTGTTGGATTTTAACCGCTTTCATAGACCTTTACTGATCGGATTGTGCCTCTCGTGTCCCTCAAGTGATTTAGTGATGTGGGCAGCAACTCCTGAGCCAGGAAGAGAAGACCGGTGCACCGGCTCCGATAGCACGTGGCGTCATAAAGGTTAGTGCATCCTCTCCTAATTTCTTGGGTTGCATTCACTGCCTAAACCACCTCCGCGGCAACCCGATCATCTATTTTGTTTGTTGTATAAAGTGTCATATGAAACATTTAGCTTCACCCCCGCAAAATACAGTCCACTAGCTCAGGTGGCATGAGAATCGCGCCACCAGGTGTCCAGCACTTCGGTGTTATAGTGTACAGTCAGCAACAGATCTATTTTGACGAACAAAGTACTCAAAATGATCTTAATGCCTTGGTTTTCCCCCTTCCTGTTGACTGATTGTTCTGATATTTAGTACACATAACATAACATAGTATAAACTCACGCCTATATTCCTATTATATATAAGCGCCCTAGCGCCCACATTTTGCCAGTTTATGTTTAGGTCGCAATATAGTAGGTGGCGAGTCTATTGCCATTAACCGGGCACTTATAAACCTGTGATAAATACACACATAACTTCGAAAAGCATTGAAAAGTCATTCTTGTGTGCCATGGTAAGACCTGGGATCGAACCCGAGACCTCGTCTCAGCAGTCCATAACCCATACCACTAGGCACACCTTTGATTTACTATCATCATTTTGAGACATTGTCGTCAAGATCGTTCTGAAGCTGACTGTACCTAATAAATTAATACGGCTATTGAACCTTCAGAAATACTCATAGTGAACAACTGATGGTCAGGTGCGCGCACAGTTCGGTAACGACGGGTTAAGCTAACTAGGCGCGGTTACCATTTTGATGGGTGACCACTTAGTGGTATTGAATATGAGCGGTTTCATGCTTCAGAGGGCACGTTAAAAGTCGGTCCCTGCTGTTAATAGTCGTTAAGTAGTCCAAATTATGATGATAGAAACAAAAGCCACTATCAGTTCACTAAAACGCTTTATTCGTTGTGAGGGTAAGTCAGTTTGCAGCTTATAAGTCCCAGCACTAACCCGCTGACTCATAGGTGCTCTCTGTTGACAAGACATACACACATATAATCACACCTTTATCCCTGGAGGGTTAGGCAGAGGTGAATCAAAACCCACATTTCACCAATAATTGTATTTGGTCCCATGTAACAGGGGGTGAGCCTATTGCCGTATTCCGGGCACTATTGTTGACTCGAGCCATGCAGGCTGAGTCTGGGCTGTAAATATCTGTCTGATGTTAAACAGCTCTATCCCGCATGGGAAGAGATGGGGTGGCCCTAATTCTATTCTGCCGGAAACCACGCGGCATGGCCGTGGACAAGATTATAAAAATAAATTTGTATTTACGAAGTGGACACTATTCGTGGACCAGTCTAGGTGCTTTTCAGCTGGGTGCTCTAAGTGGAGTACACCAAAAAATCATAGCTCTCGCTCAGATTGATTGTTTTTGAGTAATTACAGCATTAATATCTTGCATTTTATGCGTGTTTTCAATTAACGCCTCTGTTATATATCAACCATGTATAATAGTGTATATGCCCTACAGAATACCGCGGCTATAATAACTTCGTGTTGTGTTCCCAGCGGTGAGCAGGGTAGCCAGAGCTCACTGGAGAATTTGTGCTGTCAGTGTCAAACACTAAAGGCTTGTCCTGCTTTATCTTCTACACTGACGGCACAGAAACTCTGTACTTACAGGGTTGGCAGCGCGACTGTGACTCCTCTGGTGTTACAAACATCCATAGGCCACGGTAACCACTTTCCATCAGGTGGGCTGTGTGCTTGTCTGCCACCTAAGTTGTATAAAGGTATGTACCATGTACCAAATTTGTAGCAATGATGTTATATATGTATTCCATCAACGATCTATCATCACACACACCATTTGATAGATTATGATGAAATGCATTTCATATCAAAAGGTTATAGATATCAAATCTATAACGAACACGATATAAACAATTAAAAAATTGCTAAGCTGATATGCTCGCTTGCTGTTTGATGATATTTGTCTAAAGATAAGAATATGATATTATTATTTAGTATCTAATATAGATTAAAACTTGGCATCTCTTACAAACTCCATCATTTTCTTAAACTATCTTTTTAAATGGACTTTCTCTTGTAAAAACATTTTGATTACATAACATAACATAAACACGCCTTCATCCCCGAAGGGGTCGGCAGAGGTGCTAGCACCCACATTTCGCCAGTTTATGTTATGTAACTGCGGTAGCCTAGTGGTATGGGTAATGGACTGCTGAAACGAGGTCTCGTGTTCGATCCCGGGTTTTACCATGGCATACACCAACAACTTTTCGATGCTTTTCGAAGTTATGTGTGTATTTATCGCAGGTTTATAAGTACCCAGTTAATGGCAATAGGCTCGTCACCTATTACATTGGGACCTAAACATAAACTGACGAAATGTGAATGCTAGCATATTTTTATTACGTTAATATAAAGACACCAGGACAGCCTCAGTGGTTGTAGCGTTAGTCGACTGCTACGCAAGGTGTGCGAATTCGATGCCTGTTCAAAGCAAATATTTGTATGCAAGAATGTGTCTATTTGTGAGTGTTTGGATCGCGAGTGTAACGATCAGAATTCTTCTGATTTTTTACAGGATGATAGTACCTTTAGTGTACCTCAGTGTACCCTTAATATGCATCAAAATAGGTACGGTACACCCGCGGTCCAAGCGATTATACCGCGGGTGTACCGATTATTTCCGTTGTAACAGCTATTTAGCTATTTTTTGTTTGTTTTATAGTATACTTGCTGTGTACCACAGCGTAATTTCAATGTAATTAAGTATATTTCTTTAGATTAAACATTACATACTTAACAAATTAGGTATATCTACCCACGGTCCACGGACCGCGGATGTAGCGACTATTTATTTCTGTTAGGAGGCGCTAAATTCAGTGTAATTCTTCTGATAAAAAAATATATAACAAACACATACACGGTAAGCCAATAATCCCTGTTGCCATGCGAACATCTATGCCACTAGTTACGAGTAGTCATAGCCCTAAAAAGTCCGAAATTAGTTGTAGAAGTTAGATGGCAGATTGCTTCACAGAATAAATCTCACTTCAGCCGCATTACAGTTAGAACGAAAAGCCGACATCAACTGTGTTGGGAAAAGGCTGAGATAATGCAAGACAGCAGGGTCTCAATTCTACTCATTTTATATCAACATCATCGCCATACCTTCTATTTTTTTTTATACCACTTAGTTGGCAGACAAGCACACGGCCCACCTGATGGAAAGTGGTTACCGTGACCTATGGACGTCTGTAACACCAGAGGAGTCACAGTCGCGCTGCCAACCCTGTAAGTACAGAGTTTCTGTGCCGTCAGTAGAAGACAAAGCACGACAAGCCTTTAGTCTTCCCACTGACAGCACAAATTCTCCAGTGAGCTCTGGCTACCCTACTCACCGCTGGGAACACAACATGAAGTTATTATAGCCGTGGTATTCTGTAGGGCGGAGGTACTACCCCAGTCGGACTGCTCAATCGGGCGGAAATACCGCCGTGTCCTACCTTACTTTTTTAGGGGATGTAGGATTTAACCGACTAAAACGCACGCCGACTGTGTGGGTCGCAGGTTGCTGAAGGTAAGATTATATGAGACATAACCCTCGCACCACAGCCGAAATCATCACCATACCATTGATACTGCAAACAATGCTATATGTATTTTAGACTTTACCCCTATACTGTTAGAGCTTAAAATTAAATGGCAATTTGTAGATAGATTTTTTTTCATACCACTTAGGTGGCAGACAAGCACACGGCCCACCTGATGGGAAGTGGTTACCGTGGCCTATAGACGTATGCAACATCAGGAGTGTTACACTCGCGCTGCCGACCATGAAGAACCCTTCTGATGCCCCTCTTGAAGAACCCCATATCTTAGGTGCTTGGGAAAACCGCAGCAGGGAAGTGAATGAAAAGATATAATGAACTCTTTTTCATTTAATTTTGGACTTTAAGCAAAATGTCTATACATTTAATGTCATTTTTTGTAGTGTCAGTGATTTAACAGGTGTTTTGCTATAACATAAAATTACCTTATTTAGGTATCAGGTCAAATCCGTTCATCACATTATAATTGACTAATAAATATATCTGCGCACCGAATCATGACTAATGTAACAATATCAACATTAATAACAGATCGTTCTGATAGGTGACTCTTGCACGTAATTGATTATTAATAAATTGTGATTAAATCTATTAACTGTTTGAGAGGGGCTCGTACCTAATTAGTAACTGAGTAGTGACATTGCACAGTTAAACAACACTAACAAAATCACTCTCATACCACTGACACTGCAAAAAGCCATTATGTTTTAGACTTTATTCACATACCCTTAAAGTTCAAAATGATATAAAAAGAGCCATCCCATTTATCATTCATTCTACAAGATTAAAAAGAGTTTTAGACTTTAACAACATGAAGGTAAAGTCTAATGCGAGGAATATGCCTGTCATCCTCACCTTTAACAACCAATAAAGGTTTTGGTTGTTGTAGGCAGACTCGTGCGTTTTAACCAGTTCGAGTCCGACATAACCTTCCACCAGATCCGGTGGAGATTTTTGGCACGTCTAAAAAAGGTATGGCTAAAATTCAATGTCATTTTTTGCAGTGTCTGTGACAAAACATAATATTAGCAGAATCGGGGCCCAGGTCAGTCTAAAGACGGGTGATCATTCTTAAAATATTTAGACTCCTCTGTGCCTTGAAGAGTAAGTCGTCGCAATGGCCGCGCTTGCCTTACGAACATATTTGTTTGGTTATGACATGTAGCCCTAGAGAGGTTTATAAAGCAAGTAGCCTAATTCCTCGTTTACATCTAAGTATAAAATTTGTATTTGACAAATTGCAATAAGTCACAGGCTACTGTACGAACGCAAATGTGTTTTATACTTGTTTACAACTTGTTGACTACATCCTATGTGAACGAAAAAATATCTGAGATACATGTATACAACAAGTATTGTGTTTTGATTAGTCTTCTATAAGTTTTTATAAACAAGTTTACAACTTGTTTCGTGGTGTAAACGAGGGGTAAGTCACCCTTAATGTAATACGCAAATGTCGCTAGTTTAGGAATAATTAGAACATAGCTTTACCATAAGTTTAGTAGGTAGCTACATAGTTTATTTAGACTCTAAATTTTAGAGCATAACTTGTTCGGAGCGTAGTTAGATAGTGGGTTGGATTATAGTGGGTTGGATTATAGTGAGCTGCTTATTGATTATTTTTTATTTAGGTAACGTCAGTATGACTTCAATTGTAAGAAGGTAAGAGGCTGTACCTAAGTCTGAAGAACACTACTTATATGCCACCAAAATGCACCTACTTTTGATATAAATATCTCTGCATCACCCTTTTTTACGTGCGCGAAATCCCCACGGATACCTCCCCACCGGAGCCGGTGGAAGAGGTTATGTCGGACTCGAACCGACTAAAACGCACGCCGCCTGTGGGTCATTTTGGTTGCCGAAGGTGAGGTTGACAGGCATATCCATCGCACCCCGGCCGACCCAGGGCCATCTCTCACGATCTGGCCTCTGATATCTCGTCGGGTGTGCGGGGACTACGGAGTCCCCAACTCGTCCCCGGAAAACGGGGAGGCCAGGCGCGCCGCCGCCACGGATCTCTGCATCACCCTAAGCTTGACTGGTACAAAATGCCTGTGGCATTAAGTCCGTCTTTGTACAATCTTTGTGTATTTGTGCAAAAAGTTTAAATAAAATGGCCAGTACTAAAATTACAGTCCTCGACTTGAAGGCTTCATTAGTGTTTTTTCACACCTCGCTTACAGGACTCAGGATTGTAGAATTGGATGGAAACACGTGTGTTAGTAACGATGTTTATACTAAGTGCTAGTATACTAAGTGCGGTAAAGAAACGAAGTAACAGAATAAACCGCTCGATTGAAGAGAAGACTCTTGGAATCAGTTTTAAACTACCCAGCACCGACGAAATTTGTATGTTTAGTACTTACCTAGTTTAATAGTATTCTTAATTTTTTCGTGTTATACCTACTTAATAACATACCCACTCATATGTCGTGGTTCGTCATTAAGTTACTTGTCGTCGGGAAATATTAACCTGACCAATTTAAATACTATGTCAACTTGCTAAACCTTCATTGTGCTCAACCGTACTATTACATTACACCATAACATCGTCAAACCTCAATAAACGGCACTTCAGACACATTATCATCATTACAGCGTCAAGCTCGGTTTCGTCCAAAGCTTGTACGTTGTTACTTTTTTTTGTTAGATCCCACTGCCTATTGTTTTGACTTTTACAGTAACGAACCAACTTTTGCAAAACCATCCAAACTTGAGAAAAAAATGCCCAAGCCTCGCATGTTAATCAGCAGATGTACCTACCAACTAGAAGGGGAGGTTGGATTGGTCTCAGATACCTTGATAGGGCCCTCATACACCGCACTCTTTAGACTATGGTATACCTCGAGCATATATACTCTGTGCTTACAGGGTTGGCAGCGCGAGTGTGACTCCCTTGGTTTTGTACACGTCCATAGGCCACGGTAACCACTTTCCATCAGGTGGGCCGTGTGCTTGTCTGCCACCTAAGTGGTATAATTTTTTTTTATATATTTTGAACCTTAGTCTCGTTCGAAGTTTGATTTCGTCCACCGTCATAACACCCGTGGTATCCTCAAAAGCCACTCTAGAAACATGTACCTAGGTACTGCGCGGCGTGTACAGCATATTGTGAGCACGTTTTAAGTCCAAGATATGTATCCCAAGGTACAGATAGGTTGGTACTTACCCAACTATCAGTAGCTATAGCCACAACAACAAACAGCACACACAAAACACTCGATAGAAATGCACCAAAAACGTAACCACGTCGTTGTAACGCCATTTTACGAGTATCAAACAACACTGAATAGATTAATTCATTTCTATCAGCAATTATCATTGATATGGATAATCGGGCGATAAGACGCGATTATGTTTTGTAGTTATTGATTCATTTGGTATTTGGTTTAGTGCACAATTTTGGCTATCATTTTTGCAATCATACCTACCATTTTCGTGCAGAAATCTCCTCTAATATCCTTCCAAGGGTGGCAATGTCAGACACCGGTCATTTTCGGGTGTGGGAACCAAGGTCCCATCCCATCTCCATTTTGTCCTTAGAAAGCCAGGTCGCCTATTTTGGTGACCAAGGTCGGTTGGGGTCTCTGGTAGGTATATCCTCTGCAGGGCACATCAGAATCCTCTCGGCTAGATAGGCCGCTGTGATCAAACGTTGGTTCTGGTAACATACAAACCTCCAAAACAGTCGTTACGAGTCCTAA
The DNA here is from genome assembly GCA_963662185.1 of Eilema griseolum. Lineage (NCBI taxonomy): Eukaryota > Metazoa > Arthropoda > Insecta > Lepidoptera > Erebidae > Eilema > Eilema griseolum. Next base: position 15,336,478 of record OY759252.1, read on the forward strand.
AAATTCCAACAACTGGTCTAAATACAATACTTTGATATCGCGAATGGGTTCTGGAGGTCAAATGGTTTTTTCTTATACAACTTAAGTGACAGACAAGCACACGACCCACCTGATAGAAAGTGGTTAACGCGACCTATGAACGTGTGCAACACCAGGAGAGTCACACCCGTGCTGTCGACCCTGTAAGAACAGAGATTTTCAGTTCCGTTAGTACAGAACACAAAATCAGGACTAGGCTTTGGTCTTCCCACTGACAGCACAAAATCTTTCCAGTAAGCTCTGGCTAACCTACTCACCGCCGGGAACAAAGCACGAGGTTGTTATAGCCGTGGTATTCTGTAGGGTGGAGGTACTTCCCCAGTCGGACTGCTCAATTGGGATGGAAATACTGTCGTGTCCCACCTCCTATTCATATGGTAGTCGTTTCACAGAAATTATTGAAGTTCAGCTGCGTCGTGGATGCACTGGAAGTGGCGAACCCCGGACTTCGATGATTCAGATTAGCGCACGCCTACTGTTTTTATGATACTCGAAGATAAAGTTCAAGTAACAGTATCGGCGCTCAAACTCAAATATCAATTGCTATTAAATCTTATCTTTGATTGCCGAACTACGTAATCTTATGTGTAGGTAAATAAAAAACGATTGGACATCATAAACAATTAAACTATTTATTAACTGCGGAAGCTTCAAGTGAAAAATATAATAATTTCATTGAATAATTTCATAAAATATACATATTTTACAACATTACCTATAATACAATTCACAATAATTAATAAGACACTGGAAACAACACATCCATTTGCATTCCAAAGAAATGGGCCCAACAAAAGTGTTTAATACCTTTATTGATAAACGCGTTATTTTGGTTTAGGCATTATAATTATATAAGTAGGTTCTATATAATTGTAAAGAATTTGTTCAATTTCAAACTTGTCCACTTCTAAACTTGCATTTCCAAATTTGTCCACACCAAGCATTATCTTTTTAATTTATCCACATTTCGATCTTGACATTATAGACCACAGAATAGAAAGAAACGACTACAGATTGTTTTTACTATATGTATAAAAAAGTAAAGAAGAAAGTAAAATGCTTAAGTTAAAAATGAAGAGAGTATTTCTTTGTTTCTTTCCGTATGAGAATGCGTAGGTAAGTCCTCAAATCTAAAAGCAACCATTAAGACATTTTAATTGCTCTTTCGTTCGGTGTACTTGAATAGTCGAGTTAGAAAATGTATAAATTTAGAAGTGAACAAGGTACCTACAAAGTAGATATGGAATGAAGTACTTCAATCGGTTTTTAAAAGAGACGCCCAATCAGCCAAGAGCAAAAATACAATTACGTGCATGTGCATATCATAGAAAATCTCTATTTTATATGTAAAAAAGGGTGACAGGTTTACTAGTGATTATCGTCGCAATTGTCGCAATTTTTGCAATTGACCATCATAGTAACATCAAATATTTAAATATGGCCCGTTGTATAACCGCTCTGTTACAAATAGGGAAGTACTACAATTTACAATATTTAGTAAGAAAAAATCTTGGCACTCATTTGAAAAGTCATTAAGGAACGGTAGGCGTTTTGAAATGTTACTTTTATCAATTGCGTTAAATAGTAAATTGCGATATATTGCGACAGGAACATGGCAACAAATCAACAACAATAAATAAAATAACGTTTATTTCAGTAATCTTTTGCATACACTTTGCTGAGACTTCCCAGTGAGTAATCAAAGATACTCGTATTGGGAATGGCTCGCTACTTCCCTTAAAAATACAGTTAGATTACAGAGTTATGGAAAAATAGAAACATAAACATTGAAGTGTGTAGGTATGCGTGTGTATGTGTGTGTGTATGTGTGTGTGTTCGTGTGTGTGTGTGTGTGTGTGTGTGTGTGTGTGTGTGTGTTTGTGTGTGTGTGTGACTATTTAGTTTGTGTGTTTAGGGACTGACTTGAGTAAATAAATATCACTATGTAGGTGTATAAGATGAGGTATAATGTCAGCAAATTCTTATGAAAAGATTTTCAACGTCATCATATGTAAGGGTATCCAAAAATTGTGTTATAGATTTTTTGCACGTGTATAGTTGCTTAGGATAGATATTTAGCATTTTGTTTAGCCTATTGTATATAAAACCAGATTGGCATGGATACTGTCTTCTAGCAAAGTTAGTACGCACTGGGGTTATAGAAGCAACAGTATAATTTCTTCTCTTTTTTTGTGACGATTGAATGAAGGTTAAGGATTTGTGACATCTTAGAGTTAGGTTAAGTAGATAAAGCTTTCGGACTGATAGAAGGTTACTGATTTGATATAAGCTGTTCGTAGGAAATCTGTAAGGCTTGGAGTACATTACTTTTATAAGGGACCTTTGAGCTCTTTCAAGCTCTAGAAAGTTGGTCTTATTGGCTCCACCCCAGATGGGGATACAGTAAGAGATGACCGATTGAGCAAGGGCCAAGTAAATTTTGTTCAGTAGAGTGCTAGACATGATATACCTTAGAGTCTTGAATACCCACATTAATTTTCTGATTCGACTTATAACAGCTTCTAGCTGTGACTGCCAATTTAGCCTTTGGTCAACGATGATTCCAAGATACTTTGTTTGGTTGACTTTGTTGATCAAGGGACAATCACACAAGGTGTCTTCTGGGTTTGCACAGCGATGTATCTTGATGCAGAAGTTATTTGATGGTTGCGAAGATGTATAGGGAGAAAAACAGATGTAGTTCGTTTTTAGAATGTTTAAAGTCAGGACATTGTCTCTAAGCCATTTCGATACACACGCTAAACCCCTTGCTGCCATCTCGTGTACGGAACTCCAAGTCTTAGCCGTAAAAACGATAGCAGTATCATCCGCATAGGAGAATATCCTTCCCCCGACGCTTTGTAATTTACACAATTCATTGATATAGATTAAAAATAGCGTCGGGCCAAGGACACTCCCCTGTGGGACACCAAATTTGATACTGTATTCGTTACTAATATAATTTTCTATTTTTACAGCTTGGGTTCTATCGCTGAGGTAGCTCGTAAAGAGCGACAGTGCGAGTCCTCTGATCCCAATGCTCTCAAGCCTATTTACAAGAACCGAGACCGATACCGTATCAAAGGCCTTTTTAAGGTCTAGAAATACCGTAATACATTTGTTTCCCCTATCGACTCCCTCAGTTATAGTAGAGACCACGTTAACGATTGCATCTTGAGTTGATATTCCTCTTCGAAACCCGTATTGAAAATTAGATAAGATTTTGTAATTATTAAGGTAGTTTGTTAACCTATTGTTAATAAGCTTTTCTATTATTTTTGAGATTGAAGTTAGTACAGAGATTGGCCTATAATTATTAACATCGGATCTGTCTCCGCCCTTGTAAATAGGTGTTACTATTGATCGCTTAAGAGATAAAGGAAAAACTCCTGTACTAAAACAAAGATTGGCTAGCATGGTAATGTGTGGAACTACAAAGTCTCTAGCACGCTTTAGAAAGGCAGTGGTAATACCATCCAAGCCGGGTGCGCTGCCAGAGTTGAGGCCCATGAGTATGCTGTCAACTTCAGCAGGATCTGTCTCCAGTAGTACGAACGAAGTGAGATGAGAATGGCTACCACGTGTGACGTTAGATGCATGGGTCTTCATTTCGGTTTGTTTAACTATGAGGTCAGCTAAGTTAGATCCAATGTTTACAAAGTATCTGTTAACATGATTAACAGAGTGTAGTGGTTGCGATTTTATATTTAGTAATTCAACATTTTTAGATTTCGGTAGTTTGTATTGCGTTACCTCATTTATTGTTGACCATAATTTTCCAGGTTGTTTTACTGAGTTATTTATTAGCTGTCTGTTGTAATTTCTCTTGTGTTTAGTTATTAAATTCTTACAGAAATTTCTATAACGCTTATATGTTATTTTTAAGATTATGTTGTGAGGTTCTCTACTAAGCTTAGTTTGCAAACTGTTTCTGAGTTTTATGCATTTTAGAACAGCAGAATTAATCCAAGGCTTTAAAATCCTTTTACTTCTTGGTACAGTTATAGTTTTGGTATTAGCCAAGATAGCAGCTTTGATCACACCTATGAATGAATTGGCAAAGGTCTCCGGTTCTTTACATATATTAAGGAAGGATACATCAGTAGCTATGAGGGTATTATACGCGCTCTCATAATCTGTTACTGTTTTGCGGTTACAAACAGCGGGCTTGTTATATACATTAGAAAATTTAACATAGACTAGATTATGATCTGTGACTGTAGTGTTCAGAACGGCAACAGTAACGGTATGAGAGTTTGTATTAAGCTTAAGCATAGCGTGGTCTAGACAGGAGTCATCCCTGGTGGATAACATGTGGCCTGGTAAGAGACCATGTAGTGATAGGACGTTAAGGTAATTAAGCCGGTTACGACGTTCGTGAGATTTCTCTTTTTCTGTGAAAATTAGGTCAATGTTAATATCACCAAAGACTGAGATATTGTTGGATTTTGAAATGTTTTCGAGGTGTACGTTAAGGGATTCAATAAAGTCGTTAGCATGAAGGTGAGATGGAGAACGATATATTGCAAGAAAGACGTGATTTGCAATTTTAATTTGTAGTCCAGTAGCATTAGTAAGACTGAGTCCTGTTACTTTAGGTTGATGTTGATTTTTAATATACACTACCACACCGTCATTTTGATTTAGTAAATTGTTTGATTTATACGATGTATAGTTATTTAGTGATGGTAAGTGTTTGTTAGCGTTTAGTCTACATTCTGTCAATATCAGCACGTCAACTTCGGTATTAAGTTGAGAAAGTGTTATTTGTAGATCGTCAAGGTTCTTGTAGATACTCCGTATGTTTTGCGTAATAACAATAAGATCATTTCTAGTACTAGTAGACACATGTTTAGAAAGGTCCTGTATGTTACATTTAAATGATTCCGAAATTTGTAAAGAGTCTAATTCCTGTTGAGTGTGGATACTGTCCATGTTGAATAATTGCTCATAATAGTTGTCACAACATTAAATGTTACATTTAGAAATAAAAGAAAATTGTGTATGGTTTGGTATTGTAGGTTCAAAAGTACTTTAAGTGTGTGAGTAGTAGATTGGGTTTGGTAAAAGACCAGACCCATTGTTAATAGGGTAGTGTGGTGATTGTGAATAGTTGTGTGGATATGAGTGTGTAAGAGTAAACGGTTTCGTGTAGTTGTGAATGAAAGTGATATACGTGTAATAGTAGCTAGTAGAACATGTTTAAGAACCTTAAATATTAAAGAATTTCTGTTACACGGTATCTCTATGTTGTAGTAATAAGAGATAATATGAAAAATGAAATTATAACTTAGAATAAGTAGTCATGATTTTTGCAAAAGTGAGTGCACGGTAGCTTCGTTTTGAATACAAATAATTTTTGCGGCTTCGTCCTTTCGAACAAAAACCCTACCAAATGAGGTCCAACAGTATTTATACTGTTTAGACTTTACCAGGTCACGAGATAGGAAAAACAAGCGTGCTCCTTTTGCAGTAAGCTGTTCTGAAATGTAGATAGGCGTGTCCTCGTTCGTGGTGAGGCCCAGGTGTTTCGCCTGAAGTTTACTTTTATATTTAACATTAAAAACCTTAGTCTTTCTCAGTAGTTCTGTTTTTAATATAGTAGAACCGAGTTCCACGATAATCGGAGGGCTTCTATCCATTTCGTTTCTTCCCTTTAGTCTAAATATGTCTTTAATGTCCCGTGGGCAAATATCAAGGTTTATAGTTTTAGAAAAGTTCATGACTAAGTTGATTAGATTGTCTTTATTCTCTGGGGTACTCCGCGGAACATTTTTAAGTTCAACAGTAGTCTTCCGTGTAACTCTCTGTAGGTCCTCTATTTTGTCTTCCAATATAGTTATATATTCTTGATCCTTTTTATATTGAGACTCCAAAGACTCAATCTTTTTTTGAAACTCCTCATTTTGGGAGGTTAACAGGGAGACATATTGTTCAATAGTTGTATTAGATTGGTGTATATCCTTTAAATTTTTAGTAATCTCAGCTAATTCCTGTTTCTGCTCACTAATTAATGATGACATAAACTCCTTCATTTCTTCTTTGAAGTTTTGAAATTGTGAGGGAGAGATAGATTCTACTCGGGGTCTTTTGTTGCGCTGTGATACGTAGTATGGAGACGTGCGTTCACCCTCGTTGCGATCCATGTCCATTTGCGTAGATAATTTGGGCTCAGAACCGTAGCTTATAGAAGTTTGCTGTGTTAGGTTAGGTATTGATAATGTTTTAACAGGCGGCGACCTTTTTACGGACATAGTACTGGTATTGTTTACCTTATTTTGTCTGTTCGCAGTGAGTAAGCTAACAGCTGTAGTTCGTAGCCTCGTAGTGACGGCAAATGTAGCAGATGGTTGTAGCGTAGCACTTTAATTGGTAGGATGTTGCTTGGTAGTGGGGCACCGATGAGTTATGACTAGTGACCGAGTAAGCGAGAGGCAAATTATGAAGTACCTCTCTTTCTCGCAGATCGAAGTACGGGGGGATGAGGTAAACCAGCAGCGACGCGTGAGCCGCGGGAACTCGGAACCGATGCGAAGTATAACACACTACGCGATACTGCTAATTTATGATTTAACGTTTTATGTATACGGACTATATTCGAGTGATGTAACTTTTTAATTTTAATTAAATATTAGCACAGACGTCCGCTAAGTAACAGCACTCCAAGGGAAGAGGAAGAGACAATAGTCGGAAAGAGTTCCAAATTGTATTGTATTTATCACAATATAGGACGTTGCCTATAATTTATTCAACTATTAAAAAACAAGGAGCTGTTTTAAACAAGAGATGTGAAACGACATCCTTATATAGTCGGTTAACGACGATTAATTTATAACAAAATTGCGCTTTAACAAAGCTGATTTATACTCATATTATAATATGAGTATAAATAAGCTTTTTTTATATAGAAGATATTTTTTGTTGAATGTGATAATCTCTGGTACTATTAGTTCAAATTGAAAGAATTTTGTTTTTTGGAAAATCCGCTTATCAAGGAAAATCATCACGTTACTATTTAAGGGAAATTAGAAGTAATTATAAATAAAAATTTAAAACAAATCCGGCAGATTACCGTACGTTTTTTCAAAACTACGCGGGCATATATGGCTTTAAGGGGTGATTCGGGGTTTCGAAGTATGACATTTATTTTGACAATTATCATAACTGAAGAGCTGCCAGCTTAAGATTGAGAGGTACAATAAGCCTCTCTACTTTGTCAGCTGTGTTACTTAAGACTCATGCTGAGCCAAATAACATAGATGACAGACTATGCCCTATTATCCCACGCAAGTTACCATTAACTACAAGATATCAGCATACATTTAATTCAAGAATCCAATCCTATTTTTTCATTTAGGTAAGTAATAAAAATAATATTTTTCTAATAAAATTAGTTTGAAATGGATTCTAGCACAAAGGAAATTATTAAAGAAATAATTTGAAAATATTTAATTTGCTCCACACATAGCGCTAACACTTTCTGACTAAACCATTTAATGATACCCCTTTTGAAAATATTTCATATTATGAAATACTTAATATTTTATTAAATACTTGGTATTTTATAAACCATTAAATAGAATTTGAGATTAAACGTCATTCAAAATACTATATTTTAACAATTAGTATTAAAGTAATCGGGATATTTACCATATTGTACTGCGGCGCAGCGCCGAAATATCGGAAACTCACAACATGGTAAATTTGCCGTTTACTTTAATAGTAATGTGAGTGACCATGATAGTTTAAATATCTATATTTTAATAAGTATGATATTTTCACTAATGCTACTCATTTTTTCTATCCGATTATATTTTATTGTATTTGTTGAGAGTGGGTTCCAGTCAGTGGGGACTATTCCAGCTTCTTCATATACGAACGACTGACTGCATTTCCTTCACATTAAAATAATTTACGATGTATTTTAGAGTCACATACTAAACCGATTTATATTGTTGTAACATCTTCTTAGTATCTACAAGGTAGAAAGATTATCGATTAGGCGTGACTAAACTGCCGTATTTTGTTCAAAAGTCTAAAATTTTAAATACTTTTCATTGCTTTTACAATTCAAATAACTCTTTTGGTGCTCGTTCTACGCAAAATGGAAGTGCTGAACTTTACAAGTAATTCGAAGCGTGAACCCACACTGGGGGCACGTGTTTTAAAGTTAGTAAGCTTAGTTTTATTCAGTAGCTATGCATATTGTAGACAGGGGTATCATCAATAATGTATACTACACACATTAAAGTTTATAATTTGAATTAATAGGGAATCTTACTCTAAAGTGAGTCACGGTGACAACGTCAACGACAACGATTACGGTGACGTCAAACAAAACAATCATTTTTTGTTTGACGTCACCGAACTTTAAAACTTTGTCGGAATGCGGAAAATAAAATGTTTTTTATAATTCTAGAACATAATGTAACAATAATTGTGTGTACTGTTGAAAATTTAAAAGAAAATAATGACACGTCTATAAATTACTTCTTCCAACGCGACGAATGGCTGATTCGTAATCAATTGACATCTTAATCAAAAATAGAACTAATATGGACACCAATAGAGTGCTACGTTACGTTGACAAAAATTACAATACAAGTTCAATTACTTGCACAAAACGTTTAATGTTATACCTAGCAAAAGCTTTCAGCTTAGCTAGAAATGTTATAGTAAATTTTGTCTCTAGTTTCTTTTCGACCAATGAGATAACAGTAATATGTATCACGTGAAACGACTCATTCATTGGTCAAAATTATTCAAGAGACACGAGTTTACAGTACCATGCTTCAGGGCCTGCAAAAAATACAACTTTTGAAATATAAATCATCTGTAGGATGCTACTCTAAACACTGCTCAACATCGACCAAGCACTCATTACTCTCACACAATTCCTTCAACCTTTCCAACTGAGATCCTGTGAAACTAGACTTCGAACTCACAACACACAACAACCGCCTATCAGAAAATGACATTGTAACCTTATTACTAAGAAATTGTTCGAGAAACCCCCAATTTGGGGATGTATCACCGCTTTTATAGAAACCTAGTCTCAATATATGAAATGTTAGCGGTGATATCCTACGAATGTATTCGTTGGAGCTGGCTGATACTAAAAGTGTGAGTAGACAATAAGGGAGTAGACTGGATGTTATCTTTCCGTTGAGTAGATGGCATAGGGCCTCAAATATCCATCCGGACAGTACTGGGAGTTGGTCTTGAGTTATCGATGTTTGGAATACCTGTGAATAAAACAATATCTTGCATTATTATTGTTTAGAATAAAACACTTCTTAACCTTTTTTTATCCGTGTGGTGACGGAAAAGAATACAAGTTGGCGCTGCCTTTCGTTTCACTAGAAATCTCTGGAACTACTGGTCTGATTTCAAAAAACCTTTTTGTTTTGAATATACCGCTAATAAAGCGAAAATAAGGAAGATTTATAGTGAAACCTAAGGCAGCAGCAAAGAATTCTAAGCGAGTGATGGAATGTGACGTCACACGCGTTCAAGCAGGACTCGATATTGTTGAGAATTTGGAATGTCAGTAAAATCATAACCACTTAGTATTTTTGAATGAAACATAAAAAAGTGTATCTATATGTATAAAAACTTTATTGTCATATACTTTCAAGTGATATTGCACACCTAGTAACATTCTCCACTGGGATATATAACTTTTTTTGACATATACCTCATTTGTTTAGTATAATTCTGACATTTTGTTTAGTTATTTAAGTACATTACATTTTATATAAAATGTTGTCTATTGTATGCCTTGAGGTAGAGAATGGGGAGACATAATATAATTATTACTACATCACATTGTAACCACCCATTTTCACAATAAATTGATTTGATTTTGACTTAGACTTTAATCTCTTGTGGAGGGTTCTCCCTACTGCTAATAAAAAATAATCTTACCTCAAAAACAATTTCGGAATTCATAACCGAACAATCTATCCACTTGTCCCTGTCTGACGCTATATCTATCTTTATCCTCTCTGTCTCTTTACAAGACTCTATAAACTCAATAACCACTCTACTAAGAGTCGCCGCCGGAGGAAGCGTCTCTCTTAAGAAATATTTTAGAGTTGTTGTGACTATTTGTTTGGTCTCCTTCAGTTTTGAGTGGCGAAGGACTTTGTACAGTAAAGTGATGCGCTCCATAGAGTTCATTAGTATGTCTGGATCCATGTTGGAGACGTCTGACGCCATTTTTGGACTTAGTAGTTTATTATCAGCTGTAATAAATACATTTTTTAGTATCACGACAAAAGAACCTTAATATTACATAACTTCTAGTTCTATAGATCAACCGTGACCATATTATTACACCCTAGGTACGCGCGGTGTGGTGGAGGACGAGGTAAAGAAAGAGATAGAAAGAACACGAGTCGAGAGAAAACGAGATACCGCCGTGAGTGTTGGCGGCGGACTGACCAAATCTGACAATCGATACTCCCTCTGTTTCGTCGCGCACATATCCAAGGTACAGTGGTTACGGTCGGTCTGTAAAACCATTGACAAAATAATGTGTAAAACATGAAAATACACCTTGTTGACCTATCGTAAACTATATCTACGCAGTTAAAGGGCCGTTAAGTATTACGTAAGCTAGGTGGAAAGGCCAATATGCCAATTTAAATTGTAAACATACCTGAGAATAAATGCACCATCAATATTTGTACAGCATGATGTTCAGAATATTTCTTCATATTGTCTAAAAGCTTTTCTATAATTGTATTCTTCAAGTCCTTAGGTAAAACTTGCTGTCGTATAGTCGAAGTTATACCCTGTGAGATAAATAAATTATTTATTGTAACCACTACAGGAAATAAAAACCAACCAAGTCCGAGTTGGTCTCACCGACGAGCCTCCTTAAATATTTAGTTTATACTGTTTTTATTATTTGTTGCTATAACGGCTAACTAAATACGTTATCTAACGAAATTTCAACTATCGAGCTATCTCGGTGCATGATATATGGCGTGATGACACAAAGACAGTTGGATAGTGGAGGCTAGTAATAGGGTTTCTCAAGATTTTTACCCTCTGGGTACGGTATCCACAAAAGGCAAGTCTTTTGAGACACTATGTAGAACAAATTATAATCTTCAAAGAGACAGTGCTTGAATATTGCATACCTTCACGACAAGATCGATGCAGTAGTGCCTAGGATTGCTGAACACGAAGTCTACCGCAATATTGATCAATTCAGGATGCCCCAGCTCGACTAGCGTGAATAATATCGTCCAGTACAGGCTTTGTTCGTAGAGAGAAATTCTGGAAAATAATCACATTGACGTTAACGGCTTCGCTCACGTGAATTTCATGAATAATTACGTGAACAAATTATATGTTAACGTTTAACGTGGATTTTCTTAGTGCCACGGGCACTTACAGCACACGAACAGTCATTCTAAAATGTCACTTACCGTTTCTGATACTAACATTTCCCTAGGTACCTAATTTTGCTTATACCTTACTATATCCTTAACTTAACCTATACTTACCTTGTATTAACTCCTAAATATTGCTTGACTGTAACGTTGAGCTGCGCCACTAGCTCTTGGTAAGGGTTAGGAGTATGCGTAGTGGCCATGTAGCGCCCTCTACCCGTTAACTGTAGTAAGCAACCTTGGAGCGCCGCCTGGCGGAGGGGTGCATAACTCGATGATAAGGACTTAAGAAGCTTTTGGTGAACTGTAGACAGTTCCTGTAATATAAAGGTATTACTTGTAAAAATTATGAAGAGACAAGTTTGTCTATATGCTTGACTGGAGGTTAGTCTTACTTAGGAGTAATAAAATAATGTTGGATGCCGTGGGCATGTTCGAGCAATATTTCGTGATAAAAGAGTTTTTTGCTATAACTGTCTGCAGTAATTGAATTCAAATTTTACGTAATGACACTGTAGGGACTAGCTCGGTTATACTCTTAACTATTAGGTTAGTTCAGGCGGAATAATAAATGTTTAGGGCCCTAGGTTGGGCGCCATGGACATCTTTGAACAAAATGTTGTGATTAAATTTTTAGGTGATATGATTATGCTATAGCAAACCACTCCAGTATTTTGCCAAGTGGAGTAGAGCTTAACTCGATGATAAAGACTAAAGTTACTTTTTGGTAGATTAGGTAATAAAATGACTGGCCCCACGTTGTGCGCCATAGACATATCCAAACAATATGTTGTGATTAAAGATTTTTCTGATATGATTGAGCTGTGGAAAATCAGTCTGGTGTTTTGCCTGGTGGAATAGAGCATAACTCGTAGATAAAGACTTATGTAGCTTTTGGTAGACCGAATAATAAAAATTACTGGCCCCACGTTGGGTGCCATGGACATATTGAAACAATATGTTATAATTGAAGACTTTTCGGATATGATTGTACTGAAGTAAACAAGTCTGGTGATTTGCTTGGTGGAATAGAGTACAACTCGTGTATAGAGTTATGTAGCTTTAACACTGCTTTAACACTGAATAATGAAAATGACAGGCCCTACGTTGGGCACCATGGACATTTGAACAATATGTTGTGACTGAAGACTTCTCTGGTATGATTATACTGTCGTAAAATATCTGGTATTTTGCTTGGTGGAGTAGAGCGTTACTCGTGGATTAAAACTTATGTAGCTTTTGGTAAACCGAATAATAAAAATAACTGGCCCCACGTTGGGCACCGTGGACATTTGAACAATATATTGTAACTGAAGATTTTACTGGTATGATTGTGCTGTCTTCAACAAGTCTGGTATTTTGCCTGGTGGAGCAGAGCGTTACTCGCGGATAAAGGAGTACAACTTGTGCATAGAGTTATGTAGTTTTTGGTAGACCGAATAATACAAATGACTGGACCCACGTTGGGCGCCATGGACATCTTCGGGCAATATGTTGTGATAGTGTTCCGATATGATTTTGGTGTAGTAAACAACCCTGACATGTTGCTTGGTGCTATACTTAGGTACTTTTTGGGAGTACGTGACATACTAACTGCTGACCTTACTTATAGATACTGTAGGAGCAATGACGAACATATATTTGATCTTCTTAAGTTCAGGTTAGACACTAACATGTTAGCGGCCCCACATTAGGCGCAACGCACATTGTGAAATAATAATGTTGTTACTGTAGAATTTTCTGGTAAGCCTTTTATGTTGTAAACACTAGACTCAGTCAGACTACCTGAAGTTCCCACCTGATTACATACACCTCAGAAGATGCCCAAGAAACGTGTACTGCGCGTATTTTGAGCTCATTTTAGGACAGAAAATATGTCCCGAGCAATACTACCGCCTAGTCATGCTCAACAACGTGCAGTGACGTCAGTACGCACCTGCAGCCCTTCGAAGCCGTCCAGCACGCACATGCAGTCGGAGAGCGCCAGCAGCAGCGCGCGGCCGGCGGCGCTGTACTGCGTGAGCGCGGCGTGCGCGGGCCCGCTCAGCGCGATGAGCTGCGCGCCCGCCCAGCACCAGTGCGCCGCCGCACTGAACACTGCGCTGGCGCAGCACATGCACCACAGCAGCGCCACGCGCGCCGCCAGGCCCGTGCCCGCCTACGAACGTAATTACAATATTATTCAATGATGGATAAATTCTCATAAGAATGGCGTAAAAATGTATTCATGCTAGAAAAAAGTATATTTATATATTATGCTTCAAGCGAAGTAAACAACTAATGATGATTCTTTACCTTAGGTTCTAACATCTGCGAAGTGACATCCATGAGTATTTGCAAACAGCTATTCACGTCAATATCTTTATTTCTCCGCACACGTTTAGCTTCTCGTCTTATTCTATAGCTGCCGTCATCTGTTATGTCTGTAGCAGAAAAATTCTTAAAAAAATCTTTTGATGTATCCTATGTATACGAATGCAACTAACATTTCGACAATAACCGTTTTCTTGCATGATACGCCTTGAAACAGAACACATTTTACGTCACAAAATAATCTAATTGAATTATGCAAACAATTGAAAAGTTCTAACTTGTGATCGTTTTGTTTTTAACAGTGGTGTAAGTTACTTATGTAGGGTAGTAGCAAAAAAATGTTTGATATATCGAGCTCACCTGAAGCCAACTTCAAATACTCCGTATTGAACTGTGCGTAGTGATATCCATCAAAACCGTCGTTTAGCATCGGTACACGTTCTAAGTTGATGTTCTCGAATATACTGTAGGAGGACGTGCCCACTAGTATGTTTCGTAAGCGTTGCATTCTGTGGTTCAAATTATAAACTGTTAACAATATAGGCTACTACTAATACCTCCACAAACACACCTATAACAGTAAGGGAAATGGAAGGGAAACAACGGAAAAATTCAATTACTTGAGTGATTTTTGTGTCAAAATCGTGCCCGGAGAAACGGACCTCAGACCCAAAAGTTTTAATATTGTTAAGTGCGATTGAAAAATCTCGATGAAAACGATGAAGGGATGACGTATATAATGTTATGACGTCACTTTTACAATTGATTCGTTAAAGGCTTACACACTTACCCTTCGTTAACTCTGTAGGTATTCCTCGGCACATGAAGCATTCCTTTTCTCCTGACCTTCGGCGCCGCGCTCAATAGTAGTTGTGTGATGCCCCGGACGGCCCAGTGCGTGCCGTTACCTTGCAAAGCACCCAGCAGGCCTACCCACATCTCCTCGAATTGCTTCTTCGATGACCAGCCTATAAGGTTGACCCTAAAATATATGGAACTAGTGCAGAACTGTATTGTCCAATAGGTCATGTTTTTAGAATTAAAAATTAAGAACTTTCTGCGCAGTCGAAAAGCGAACAACTATAATATAGGGATATGTGGTATACTCTTAAAACTATTTGAATCGTTTATTGGTAAACAATTAAATGGTAAAGTGAAATTTTGCCATTATTTTGCCATTACAAAACTGCATACAACTACTATTCACAAATTTTTCCAGGTGTGTACATAACAGTATTGAATAGGAACGATTCCGAAATTTCCAAAAGCTTTCTACACTAGGCTAATAAATGAGGTTATTATTAATTTAAAACAATATAAATACTAAATTCTTCAAGTATAATAACAATAATGTATTTTATAAAATATTCTTCAATGCAATCAAATAGTAAGCAAAAGGTAAATATTTTGACGAGTACAATAATACAGTAAGGACAAGAAAAGCTAACTTGACTTTAAGCTACGATTAATTTCTTAGCTGTCATTTTTGGTCCTTCCGAGTGGACTTTTCATGGTCCTTCGAGCTTACCTGAATAAGAAAGCTTCCAAGACATCCATATCTTGTAAAGCTTGCAAAGGGAGATCTATCTTTTGCAGTTGATCTTTTTTCGACACCACCTCGACCGATGACCATGCTATTGGAGGTATAAGTGCTATATTGCTGAGAATATCAAGCCTGAAAATAGTAAACGTTTCTCACAATACTGACACAGTTTAAAGGGAGACTGTTCATATGCCCATAAAATGCATCTATCCCGTAATGGGGACCGAAAACCACACATTTTAATTCGTACGACCCTTCCGTATGAATTTTATCCACTTTTGACGCATAATGCATAATATCTTTTGCTCATATTTCGTGCCTGCCGAAGTTTTAGATGTAAGTTTCATGGTAGCCCCCAGATTTAAAAACATTATTTGAATAAAAATTCTTACCTCGATAAACTGATCAGTAATTTTTCCACCGGCTCTCGATACCGCTTATCCAAGAAGTCAGAAGATCTAGTAGCGTAAAAGTTCTGTTCCCAATATTCTAACAGGGTAATGAGTTTGTCGCCAGTGATCACTATGTCCGGTCGTGGACCTGGATCGTTATATTGCATGTACTGTTTTGGTGACAAAGGCTTTGTGTCCTGAAAAATAAATAGAATTACAACCGATTCTACAGTTGATGTGCAAACGGCAAAGGGGATGAGTATACATCTTTACATGCTTATATATTTATATATGTTAATGTTACATTCACCATTAGAGATCATAGAATGATAAGTTAAATATATTTAAAAAGTAGAAAAATCCTTTGGGTTTCGGTGTCGTGTCTGACCTAGGGGGGATCCCTAGAGAAGACATCAGGATTGTTCAGTCCTGTTGTCTACCCTAGGCTAGGGAAACAACATAACCTACTTTGTGTCTATAACACCCTGATATTATTTTACTAGTGCCAAACATGACAGAACTGTGACAGGGTACTGAAAATAGCCTAGGGGAGACAACAGGGCTGAAAAAAGAGACACGAGACCGACATCGTCTTTTACGTTCATATATGAAAGAATGCGTGCATGCACATCCTCATACGTACGTCGGCGTGCACGCCTATACTTGCACTTTACTAAGTGATGATGAAGATGAGAGTTAGTGTAATTATCTCTTTAACTTTTGAATATAATTTAGTAGTACTCACCTTAACTAAATATTTGACAACAGCATACAAGCAGCTCACAGCCGACTGCGTTCTATTAACATTACAATCTGTATTCAATTCCGTCCAGATCTCTTTAAAACCCAATGCCTTGGCCACATTGTTAACTGTTACACTAACGACATTGTCAACCACCACGTGATCAGGTACTGATGACGTCACTCGGAAGGATACGTCAGTATGTACAGGCGTCTCAACAACCTTTTTATTCTTAATTAAAAATGACAAATACTGCAGCGAAATGACAGCGAATATGGCAATATTTTTCGCTAGCGCTGGAGGTAGTATATTCTCGATACATTTATCGAGCAAATCACAATCTACTTCGTCTATGGCCATTATTAATCTATGTAAAGATGAAAGGTATCCCGTAAGAACAGTTTGTAAAGTAATGAATTCTTGATAGAACAGCTTGTCTTGAAAGACTTGATGACATCTTCGAGTATATCTGTCTATAGTTTGTTCTACATTCAAATTGAAGTTTTCTGACTGACTCAGCGGTCTTATTTGTTTAGGAAACAGGCGAATGACGTCAGACAAAGATTTCTCTAAAGTCGACATTCCAACTTTGTATAAGCCTGACAGTTCAGGTAACACCAATTCGAAATCTTCATCTGAAATCTGTAAATTTCCGAAATTCTCCTTCATGTGTTCACCGTCCGTAATAGGTATAAAAAATTGAGATTTCGATTCCTTGTTATCACTCTTCTTGAATACGTGTAGTGTATTTACAACGTTCAACTTATTGCTATCGATTGATGACGTCATCTCTTCTCTCATTTTCATCTCTCTCTGTTCTCTTGCTGACTCTCTATGGAATTCCTTCGCTTCTTGAATGGAGACGATATTAAAGAATTCTCTTAGGTAGTTGTCGCAGGTGATTTTGAAACAATTGGCGAGTACTGTGCGATCGAATTCTGGACATCCCATTATAGTTGTTAGATCTTCTTTAGATAGGTTCGATAAGAAATGAGCAAGTTCTTTGTGTTTAGACATTTTTGGTGTGGCACAATTAGTTTGACAACATCTGGCAACAAAAGATACGAGTTTATCCCTTTAACTGTAATTACTTACGCCGTAATTTTTATTTTTTATAAAAACTATTCTATTATATGAAAATTTAAAACATTATTTAGTATGGGATGTAGTACTATTATCTATTCTGTGATATGAATAACATACATACATATAATCACGCCTTCATCCCTGGAGGGTTAGGCAGAGGCGAACTAACACCCACAATTCACCAATAATTGTATTCGGTCCCACGTAATAGGGGGTGAGCCAATTGCCGTATTCCAGGCACTATTGTTGACTCAAGCCATGCATCTGAGGCTGAGTCTGGGCTGTATATATATATATGTTTGATGTTAAACAGCCCAATTCCTTAGTCGCCTTGTACGACACGGCATGGGAAGAGATGGGGTGGCCCTAATTCTGCTCAGCCGGGAACCACGCGGCATCTCAGCAACAACCGGCTAAGTGCGAGTCGGACTCACGCATAAAGGGTTTCGTAACATTATCCGTTTATCGTATTTGTTGTTATAGTGGCAACAGTCATATATCATTTGTGAAAATTTCAACTGTTTAGCTATCACGGTTCTTGGAATACAACCAAGTAACATACAGATCAAGGAGGTAGGACACGGCGGTATTTCCACCCAATTGAGCAGTCCGACTGGGGAAGTACCTCCGCCCTACAAAATACCGCGGCTATAATAACTTCGTGTTGTGTTCCCAGCGGTGAGTAGGGTAGCCAGAGCTCACTGGAGAATTTGTGCTGTCAGTGGAAGACTATGGGCTTGTCCTGCTTTGTCTTCTACTGAGTGCACAGAAACTCTGTACTTACAGGGTTGGCAGCGCGACTGTGACTCCTCTGGTGTTACAAACGTCCATAGGCCACGGTAACCACTTTCCATCAGGTGAGCCGTGTGCTTGTCTGACAACTAAGTGGTATGAAAAAAAAACAAAAAAGATCTGTCTGCCTGTCGACACGGAGTAATACGAACAAAGGAGTTTTAGTAATAGGGTACTCTTTTTACCCTTTGTATACGGAACCCTATATAAAGGTGATCTCAGTTCATAATAATAACTTTATTGATGCTATATTCCTTAAACAAACATGTATAAGATAGTACAAACAATACAATGAAGTTAAGGTATTTTTTTTCTAATCATAGGAGGATTTCTCTCCTCACCTGCTCTTAGCTTGATTCAATAGCCAATTAGCGTCGACACTCGTAGTGGTTATGTACTGTGGGTTGATGGCTCGGTCTTGTGACAAGTCCAACGGCGATAAATCGAACACACTGGATGCCAGCGAGTTCAATTCCACAACTAGTGCTGAGTACCTGTGTGAACACAAATAGTTGTTCTAGAATACGTATACTGTGGAAATCGAAATAGTAGGCTTCAGAAAAGAATCTTTGGGAGCAAAATACATGTGTATTTTTTTTAGAGATAAGTAAATTTTGAATTTATTTTACCTTTAAAGGATTATCCTAAGACTTATTGATGTCAATGTTACTGAGGAATAAACTCCCTGCTGTGGATTTTTCAAGCGACTAATATGGGGTTCTTTAAGAAGGGAGTTAGAAGGTTCCTATAGGGTAAGCAGCATGAGTATGACACTCCTGGCATTGCAAACGTCCACCGCGGTAACCAATTTCCATCAGGTGGGTACGTATGTCTAAGTGGTATAAAAATTGTCACTTTCAAAAGTAGATGAACATATCCATGGACTAAAATATTGCATAAAAAACATGACAACTACAAAATTCAAAATCGTAAACCTTTTATGTATTTGTTAGTGTTCAGTGACTTTTGTTAAAGACTGTACTTCTGTTATAGAATTGGCCATAATGTAGCGGTGACTCCCATGCTTTCAAGAACAAATAGGTATATAAAGACATTCATAACTCACCGAATATGAACCTTATTCCGTTGTAATAACTCCAAAGCCACTTGAAGATCCTCTTTCGACAGTTGTACGTTGATCTTTTCGAGTGGCATCTCTTTTAGCATCCGACATCGATCTATTGCTAGTTTAGCAAACCTGTATATCAAAATCATTTTATTATCGTCAACTTTCATTGGATTAATATACAACTTTCATAATTTTACTCGTTCAATCGTACATTCATTCATTCATTCATTAGAAATAAATTTTCTGTGTCTTATTTAATTTTTTTGTTTTGACAGTGATTCTAATTAATTGTTGGCATTATTCAGTACCTACATGATAAATGGTGATCTCTGTCTCCTGTAGTACAGTTTTTACATTGCGATCTCTAGAATGTTTTACTCTCCTGTCCAATATATATGTCCATAAATGTTGATATAATCGTTCGTTTCGTTCATTCAGTGACTCATACATTCATTCATATCTTCATTCACTTACTATTTTTGAATAAACCTATACACTTAGTATCTGTAATGGTGACCCTCTTTCCTGAGACTTTGCCTTTAGCTTACCATCAGGCGAGGTGAAGTCAAGTTGGCGTGTCCTATATATATAAAAAAACATGTACTAACCTTACAGCTATAGCTGGTTCCAATTTGCCAATGATCCGGCATATTAAGAACACCAATGGTCCCGACTGACCCTCGTGACATAGGGATAGTATCATATAAGTGTTCAGCGCGAAGTCATCCTGGAAGCAGTCGAAGAACCATTATGGTTGGATCGGGTCCAAGTTATATTCTGCGGGGTCCATATCATCTTTTTTACATACATACATTATGTTAATAAATATACTCACGCCTGTAACTCCGTGGAAGGGTAGTCAGAGATGTATCAACACCGAAAATTTGCCAATTATTATTTTCGGTCTCACGTAATAGGGGGCGAGCCTATTGCCGTCGAGTAGACATTTTGACATGTGATTTTTAATTTATGTTTGCTTTCGGATGGAGAACAGCCCAATCCCTTAGTCACTTTCTACTACACCCACATGGGAAGAGATGGGATTGTCCTATTTTACTCCACTGGGAACCAACATCTTTTTTCTGGAAGTAATTTCACCCTCAGGAGTTGAAAATGGTGAGGGTCAACCATAACTACAAGCCGTGAAAAACCAAACTGTTGCAGACTTTCCTCACAGGGTTAGACGGCAGTCGTTACTAAATTATGGCGAAGTAAGAGAGCGGACTCCGTTAGCATCTGAAGTCTTCACCTCGGAGTCCGCGGTCCGCTTAAATAATGATGTGGCTTAGTTATATCGGGCGCAACTGCTGTCTGACCTTCAAGTAGTGGCCAATCAATGACATTACTGTTCAGGTCACTCTTATAGGCCTCCGTCTTGACCAAACGCCTGTTGACAGTCGGGACAGACTTTTAACGTATATCCAAATCACGGTAACCATCCAAATGGTAACCGCGCTTAGGTAGCTTAACCCAGGATCGTTTACAGAACAGTTAGCGCACATGGCACCGTTATTAAAGCTATTTATAATCCAAGCTCACCTTCAAACAGCTCTGACACCGAGCAGCAATCGCTTGCAGCAAAAGTCCCGAAGCGACTGAAGTCTGCTGCACTTTAGCTATAAGACTCTGCACGATTTCTTCGCGGTACTGACTGACTAGGATATGCACTCGGTTTACTAGTAGCCAGGTGAGATGTACCGCTTCTGATAAACCGTTTTCGACCTAGAAATTTTATATATCACATTAAACCAATAGAAAGCATGTTAAAATCGAAATCCCAATAGACGTTTCTGTAAAAACCTCTTTCATTCAAATTCTTCCAGCTTAGTTGTAAAGCTGAAGAGTTTATTTGTTTGAACGCTCTAATCTCATAAACTACAAGTTCGAATTGTTAAATTGTATTGAATAGTCCGCTTATTGACGAAAGTTTAAGGCTATATATCATCACGGTACTACTTAAGAGAGCGGAGCAGTGATTATAAATATCAACAAATCCGGCATTTTCCCTACATTATTTGAAGAGTAAAAATACGGGCTCAAAGGAGTGATATGAAGTTACAAAATATACCACGAGCGAAGCTGGGGCAGGTTAGCTAGAGATTGAAATATAGCACTTTTTAAAGGATCTTTGCTGAAAAGTGGCTTCTGTTAGTTGTGTGTACACACTGGTGGTGTTATGGTCAAGATTCGAACCCGTACATCTCGACATTAAAGCCAAATCTTTTACCAGTAAGCTGCCGACGCTTGTGGTTTATTCGAATGGTTGATTAGTTAATATATATATAATAGCTCGCGGCTCCGCTCACATGAAATTTTGATCCTGTTCCCGCTACTCGTAAAAAGCCTATGTGTTATTCCAGACCATAATCTATTCCTGTACCAAATTCCAGAAAGATCCATTCAGCCATTAGAGTGTGATTGAATAACAAACATCCAAACACCTACACAAAGTTTCACATTTATGATATTGGTAGGATTAGTATTAAAGTTATCGGGATATTTATGGGAGACAGGCGTGATTTTATGTATGTATGTATGTATTGTATTGTATTGTTCTAAGTTTCCGATATTTCAGGGCTGCTGCAAGCACCATGATCACGGAGGAACTGGAGTATTGGTGATGAAGAGTGAATAAAATTTTTTAGGAGTAGGTAAATATATCGATCTATCCTCTTTCGAGTTCTTTTACTACGCGTATCTGCACTACCACTGGTTTCACTCTCACTACAAACTTGAACCCGATCTCGATCACGTTCACGACACACGATGCTCACTGTATCCACTCCCGATTTTGTTTTGGCTTGTTCCCGGTTGTTTTTGCAAAGAATGTTCACCGTCAATACTCCAGTTCATCCATGATCATCGTGCTTGCAAAAACGAAATATTTGAACTCAGAACAATACAACATGGTAAATATCCCGATAATTTTTATACTAATGTGAGTGACCATGATAGTTTAAATACCTAAATCATTAGGATTATACTTAAACTAGATTACATTTACAAACTTACAAAATATTCGCAGTAAGCCAATGCGCAGGCTATTTGCAGCACATCAACTCGGAGCAACTGCGTGTTGCCGCTGTCGGCGGCCAGCGGCAAGTTGCGAGCGAAACCGATTAGCTTCTGCCAGTATTTGTGGGATAGGAAGTTTAACCTAGAAACGAGATTAATAAACAAATATGAACTGACGACGCGAAAATAGTTTGTAGCGGCCTTACGATCGAAGGGTAACGGGTTCGAAGTCTGGTCATTACCCTACCGACATGGCCCCACTCCTAACACAAGCAATTTAGCTTAGCTGGAGTGGTTAGAGGGAATATTAGTAATTTCGATTCCAATATTTTAAAAAAGGTGGGAATATTAGTAATTTCGATTCCAATATTTTAAAAAAGGTGGGAATATTAGTAATTTCGATTCCAATATTTTAAAAAAGGTGGGAATATTAGTAATTTCGATTCCAATATTTTAAAAAAGGTGGGAATATTAGTAATTTCGATTCCAATATTTTAAAAAAGGTGGGAATATTAGTAATTTCGATCCCAATATTTTAAAAAAGGTGGGAATATTAGTAATTTCGATTCCAATATTTTAAAAAAGGTGGGAATATTAGTAATTTCGATTCCAATACTTAAAAAAAAGGTGGCTGTGTGCCAGCTACCTTTGTTTGACTGCAGATGGTGAAGGATCGGGAGCATTGTTGCACATTGGCAGAGGTCAGGCAGTGTATTGAAGCGGTTACGAATATACGTAGACATAAATACAACAACAACAACAACTAGCCCATCGCAGTCCACTGCTGGACTAGGCCTCTCCCAATGTTGGGAGGCTTTGGCCTACTGTTTCCACGCTGGCCAGACGGGTTGATACAAGGTTTTTATTTCGAATTTTCCTTCTCTGGCAGTGATATCGTCTGCGTATTTTTTTGTTAGTCGCCTCTTACGACACCCTTCGGATAAGATGGGATAAATACTTGTATTCTTTCTCCGTCACCACACGAACGATATTAGGAATCGAATAACGCCTGAATCGATTCATTTTTTAAAATCTTAATCGATGTTAAGATTACCTGATTAGCAAATGCGACCAATGCACAGTAAGCAGTGGTAGTCTGTACGCAGTTTTGAGACATATAAGGTTGAGCATGTCCAAAGGTATGTTCTCTTCAGGGCTGTACAGACCCGTGTTCAGGCCACTCTGTTCGTTATGGAGAAGAGTTTGAGCTGTTTTCGCCGTGAGAGGGAAGAGGCAGCCATCTAAAATAACAATAAATTATTAATCAAAGAAGACAAGAACAAAACAAAGAAGACACAGAGGCGGTTTAGAGAAACGGCCTCTGTGACGAAGCGGTAGAACATTCGACTTATATTTGCATTGATCTGGGTGTTTGTATGTATAAAATGTATGTATTTACAAAAAACAAGTATCTGAGTATGTTTATCCGTAGTCTAGATCCTATAACACAAGCTAGTTAAACTATGCGTTAACTATGTTTTTTGCCTGCGGAAAATCCCCAAGGGTTCCACCACCACCGAAGCCGGTAGGAGAGGTTATGTCAGACTCGAATCAACTAAAACGCACGACGATTGTGGGTCGTTTTTGATTGGCGAAGGTGAGTTTAATAGGCATATCTCTCGCATGCTAGTATGGGTCTAGATAGCTTTATGTAGAATGTTGGAGAATATTTTAAGAATATGTATTAATATTAAATTAAATTGAAATTTTAATAAAATAGATTTAGATCGGAAAAAGCCAATATCCAAAATGGTACTTGAACTCGTGACCACTAAGTTCTTGGTGCTGATCAGTACCATGAATCAACATACGGTCGTTCACTACCTCATGCGGTCATGATATCACGCACTTCATACAAATCGAATGTATGTTTTAAGGTTATGTACCCTATTACGTGCGTGCGTGAGTCTAAAATTGACCCAAACCACTAAAAAACTCACCTGTCAAATGCAGCATATTCTTTACTTGCACAATAACATTCACGCACACCGAATACAACAACTCATTCTGCTCCTTCTCAACATTTTCATAAACGTTGTCAATTTCCATTATCGCATACGTCAAGGTTTTGAACAGAAACCGGACTAAGACGACATCTGGCGATAAGTTTGCGCAGTTTTCATTAACATTCTGAACGTTTAACGGGTCCACATCAGTTTTGACGTTGAAGAATATGGACTGTGGAGACACGCACGTGGATTTTAAGTCGTTGATTGATAATAAGATTTCTGTTTCTGGTATTAGGATAAGTATCTTTCGTAGTAGAACCATCATTATTGAGAGATAGCGGAGTTTTAGTTTGAAACTTGTAGTTGTCTGCAAAAAAATAGATACTATTATAATTAGATAATTATGTAAATGTATATATAATTCTATAGACTTTTCTGAGTGGAAAGATTTTGGGCAGTTTCGTTGGCAAAATTGTCTAACCCCCCTCCTTTTTTAACATGCGGAAGTCCCCTCGGATACCTCCCTACCAAAGTCAACGGAGGTGTGGTTACGTTGGACTTGAACCGACTAAAACCGCACGGCCGCCTCCGGCCATCAGTTGCCAGCGGTGAGCTAGCCTTTGGCATATCCTTCGGGCAATCGTTTGTCCCGTATATAAGAATCCGAGGCCGTCAAGCTGAGTAATGTCACCATTGTCACATGGTATATGTAAGTAATGGTGACCCTCTTTTCTGAGACTTTGCCTTCAGCTAACCATCAGGCAAGGCGAAGTCTAATAGACGTGTTCTATATTTTAAAAAAATACGTTGAATACGTTATGGTTGCCTGTAAGAAATTGCCGGAGAGCGATAAGGCCGCACTCTGTACTTGCCACGGAACTTGTATCACTTATTCTAGTGTAATGTATTATTGGTGTACAATAAAGACGTCAGTATTATTGACGACTGTCATATAGGTACATTAAATTCCATATATTTGTCATTATTGTCCATAATACGCTGGTATAAGAATTGTCTCTTGTCTAAGGGCACTGGTTGTATTCATTTGGTAAAAGTATAATTCTATTCTAAAAGGTATTGTTTGGAGGGCTGGTTGCAGAATAACATATTTTAAGATTCCATACTCCATCGCCATAGGCAGGGAATTCATCCTCACACATTGCGAACTGAGAAGGTGCGCACTGTGCGGTATGAAAGAAACTTCATCCCACGCACACTGAAGATGTGGAATGACCTCCCTGCTGCGGTTTTCCCAAGCACCTACAATATGGGGTTCTTCAAGAGGGGCATCAGAAGGTTTCTTCATGATCGGCAGCGCGAGTGTAACATCCCTGGTGTTGCATACGTCCATAGGCCATGGTAACCACTTTCCATCAAGTGGGCCGTGTGCTTGTCTGCCACCAAAGTGGTATAAAAAAAAGGAAAAAACGAAAACCTTATTGGATCACTTCGTTGTCTGTCTGTCCATCTGTTTGTCCGTCCGTCTGTTTCTCTATCTATCAATAGATTTATCTCAGGAATTCGTGAAGATATCAAATTAAAATTCATGCCACATGGTGTGAGTGAGTAGGGTAGCAAGAACTCACTGGAGACTTGTTTGTACTGTCAGTGGGAAAACCAAAAGCTTGTCCTGCTTTGTCTTTTACACGGTATAGAAACTGTTGTGCTTACAGGATTGGCAGCGCTAGTGTGACTCCCTTAGTGTTGCACACGTCCATAGACCACGGTAACCACTTTCCATCAGCTGAGCCGTGTGCTTGTCTGTCAACCAAGTGGTTTAAAAAAACATACTCGGGTTTTAACGACTTGAAACTGCGAAAATTAAACTTCAACGCATTTAAAATATATTACAGTTTATGTAGCTTAAGTTACGGAACCCTTTGACCGGCCATTTTATTTTTTCAATATACCTGATCTGGAGGTGTTTTGAACAATATCTTCAATAACATCTCAATCCTACTCTGCTCCAGCAATACATCTTTGTATACCGCTTCTAGTAGCCGTTCTAGGGCTCCAATGGCCTCGTGAGTGTCGCATTCCACAGACGACTGCGACAGCAGGTTCAACAAAGTGTCGCTGGCAAGCTCCGACCAACGGTAGTAGCTCTCAGGGTGCTCTTGTGACACTGATAAAACGCACGATACTAGTTCTAGAACCTTGAAAACGGATTAACGACTAAGATTAATAAAAAACTGACAAGCGTTGATTTGTTATTTTAAACTACATACATACATATAATCATGCCTTTATTCCTGGAGGGCTATCCCATCTCTGCCCATGCGGTGTCGTACAAGGCGACTAAGGAATAGGTCTGTTTAGAACAAGACAGATATATAAAGCTCTGACTCAGGCATAGATGCATGGCTCGAGTCAACAATAGTGCCCGGAATAAGGCAATAGGCTCATCTACAATCACGTGGGACAAAATACATGAATGTTGGAATGTGGATGTCAATTTACCTCTGCCTAACCTTCCTGAGATAAAGGCGTGATTATAAGCTTATATATAAACACCTCAACAAAGTCTAGGGAACAAGATGACCCCAATTATTTTTTTTCGTGTAAATCTTGTTTTGCAAATAACTGGCAGCAAATAAATAAAAATAGAATAAAGTAGATTACAGAGTTGTTCGAAATTTAAAAATAAATTTAAATAAGTAATGATTTTCGAATATGCAGGGAAAACTTTTAAAAGTGTTTGATTGTGCAATTTCTCTGAGGCAAAATAAAAATTTTTTTTTTTATTGTAAATAATGTTTATTATCAATAATACGTCTTTTACGTATGGTTTGTGCATTTTTGTGACTGTAGTCATCATGTCACGTCGTCATTTAAGTCTCGAAGAGATGTTAAGGGCTGTTGGTATGCTGCAAGCTGGACGAACTCAACGCGACGTAGCGGATGCGCCAACACCCAACCAAGCGTAATTTGCAGATTATGGGCACGCTACAGGTCTACAGGGGATGTTGCCAAACGTCACAGGGGACGAAATAGGGTTACTACCCCACGACAAGATCGTTTCTTGCAAAATTCCGCAAGGCGGCAACCCACGATTACTGCTCGTCAGTTGGTCGCAGGCCTCCAGTCTCAGCATCAAGTGGTTATTAGCGATCAAACTGTCAGAAGAAGACTACACGAAGCCAATCTTTATGCTCGCAGACCGCTTAGGGTTCCAGCTCTTCGACGTGGAAATCGAGGTCGTCGCTTATTGTGGGCACGGGTTCTGTTTTCCGACGAATCTTGCTTCGGTTTTCATCCTGATTCGAGAAGAGTGCGTATATGGCGAGTTCCTGGACGTCGGAGTCGTCTCCAGAATCCGCAAGAAGTTCATCCTTACCAAGGTGGAACAATCATGGTATGGGCTGGAATTCGCCTTGGTGGAAGGACCGACCTCGTTTGGATACGGGGCAATTTGAATGCAAACCAATACATTCAGGAGGTTATACACCCCATGGTAATCCCTCATCGACAGCAGTTCGGTCAAGATTTTATGTTCATGCAAGATAATGCACGGTCACACACCGCGAGGGTAGTGGTCAATGCGTTAAGCGAGCACAATATGACGACGTTGGAATGGCCTGCTCAGTCTGCCGACCTCAATCCCATAGAGCATGCCTGGGATTTGCTTGGGAGAAGAGCTTTCAGTGATTCTTTGGAAAATCTGAACACTGAAGAACAACTTTTTTTACACCTTCGCAGTGTATGGAGCCATATTCCACAGACGATGATTGACAATCTCATACTAAGTATGCCACGCCGTTGTCGAGCTGTTGCTAATGCTTTAGGAGGTCCTACAGATTATTAAAAACGTTTAAAGTACGGTTAATTACTGTATTTCTTACTACCTCGTTATTTTTGTGCCTAATCATAGAAGGTTGTAATACTCAATATTGGCACTATTCAATACTTTCTTAAAAAAAAAAAAATTGGTATGAAATTGTTTTTATTAAAATTAAAATTAAAAACGGTATAAAAATACCCTTCTATTGATATAAAACACTCACTATTACAAGAAAGGGTTTTTAAATAAAAACTAGAAATGTCCTTGTTCCCTAGACTTTGTTGATGTGTGTATGTAAGTAAGTTCTATTATATACCTTATGTTGGTGCATAGTTTTCTGCAACATGTAGAAGAGTACTTCTCTAGTCGCTTGGGCTTCCTGCTGTTGCGCTCTTCCCAGCACGCTTGTACCTGAACAAAAAACAACAAACCTATAAAGATGCGCTCAAGGTCAGCTCCGCTTCAATGAACAAGGATTTGCAAACTAGTTTTAAAGTTCATACATTTCTCCTACAGTGGAGCCGGGAAGCGGAGCGTCGATTTCACGTTTAACTAAACCTGTGATGGGTTGGATGGCTGTTTGACGTTCCTCCGATATAAATACTATATGGCCCGCGTTAATTATATTTTGAGGATCCAGAAGTATAAAGTAGATTCTACTTATTAGAATTATAGACGCATCATAGCTAAAGAAGTCAGCTACCAGCCGCGTAGTTCATGTTTTGTTGCGGGTCGCGGAGTTATTGAGGAACAAATGACTTTCCCTAGGATCGATAATTTTCGATTTATACTCCAAAAGATGGTAAAGTTTTGTTCGATTTTTAGGACATTTTTTGAAAATCCTAGTAGCTATTTTCTTTCGGGATTCGGTAAAGGAGGTCACTGACAGTCACATTTTTTAATTTTAAAAATAAATGACATTTTAACATAACATAAACTTACGCCTATATCCCCGAAGGGGTAGGCAGAGCACCCACATAGCATAACACACTAAATAAATGATTTCTTCAGTAAAGAAAAACGTTCCCTTAAATTCAAGATAGCGATATAACGCAACGAACCGAACACCACACAAATCTTAATTTAGAATGTCAATGACCTCCCTCAACGAATTACGAAAGAAAACTGCTACAAACAATTTTTCATTATCAAATCCTAACTTTCTTGTAGTAAGATCACTTCGACTGCATGTGTGTGCTCAATACACCGTTTTTCTTTCTTCATCTCTTTCTTTCTTCCTATATGATAATATTTTATCTCTATTCACAGTTTGTCTACCCTCTCACACAATGGCATCAAAGAGTAAAACAGTCTAGCGCGTTATTTATTGTTCGTCAGGTCTATCACTATTGCAGTATCACGTGGCATCAACGATGACTCCGTTAAATACAATAAACATGATATAATGTTACGACAGCCGTCGATATCTCGAAGACTGGTGATCGGGTCTTCAAGAAATAAAAACGCATTGTTAGTGACGAGGTACTCTACCGAATGGCATAGAAAAATCTGGAATCGTCAACAAAAAATCACAACGTACCTACGGGTACGGGTACCTACACTCTCAAATATAAACAAACAATAGGTAAACATCGAGAATGTACTCGAAGGTCAGCGACGGCGGCAAGATCAAAGGAATAGGTATTTGTCGCTCGCGAGCTTTCTAGATAATTCGATCCTCTTAATTGAGAGGTATAAAAACACGCTCGCATAGCGACACGATTCATTCAGTCTTTGAGATCGATAACGAACACAGCGAACTTAAGCGACCGAAGAAGATTCTACCTGCGACCTGAGCAACGACTGTGGACTACTGTGAACTACTGAGCGACTGGAACTGTTGAAGAAGTACTGTGTGTACTAGTGATCTAATTGTCTAGTTTGTGGTGAGCTAATAAATCTCTTCGTTGAGTATACGGCATTTAATTGTACCCCGTGCACGTAACAATATACTGCACTACATATATTAACCATTGAAAGGTTTGAGTCTTGGTGCTTGCTCGCGAAAACTTTCTATTCTAATACAAACATATCAATAATATTGAAAGGCAGTCAACTGAACGTAATAATATGCCTTATATACTGTAAAAAGTACAATGTACATTCGACGTTTCTCTCAGATGAATAAAATGAATTTTATTACGGCAGATTGGGAAGAGACAGCGGTATAAATGTGCAGAGTCGATACAAAACCTTTATAAATATATTAATTAATTAGATTTACATCGGTTTTTCTTAAGGAAAACCAATTTAGTGCTAGAAATGACATGTCGGTGAATGTAATTATTTGATTTTATACATACATAATATACTGGCACCTATTCCACTTCGGGGTAGGCAGAGACAACGGCCCGCCATTGTCAATCAAGAGCGATATAGTCATGTTGTGGCTAAGCTCCGTAAATAAAGATTAAAGAAAAAAAATTAGCCTGTAGCAGCCTACTGCTGGACGTGGGCTTCTGCCAACATGCGCCATAACACTCGATCCACCGTTTCATAAATCCCAGTTCTTTTTCAGTTCATCCGTCCATCTTACTGGGGGAATATTGAAGACTTTGCAATTATTTGTTTGCTACATCAATGATCCTAGATGCAGTCAGCAAATTCAAATCAACGGACTCAAGGTGAATGCAATTATAACCAATTTCAAGTCGTGAATCCAGTCAAGTCGTGACCACGGGTGCTGCAACGCATCCGAAACGTCGGCAGAAATAGTAAGTTCCAAAATATAATTCGCGAGAAGTCCCGATACTTAGTATAATTGTAACCAATTGGATATTATTTCGTACAAGTTCTAAAAATAAGAATCGCATAAATTGTTCATTAGACGGTGAAAAAGTTGACATGGCAGAGGTGGTAAGGTTTTTGGGCGTTTGGGCGTTTTGAGGATTAGACCGTATGGTGTAGGACCCACAAATTTGCTGATAGTACATGTTGATTGTCACCTTAACTAGAAACCCGAACTTGAAAACATAGAGAATTCTATCAGCTCAGCATGCTATGTTTTGAGATGCCTAAGAAATGTTATCGATGTACCGCAACTAAAGGAGTATACTTCGCGTTAGTAGAGTCTAAGTTAAGGTACAGCATTTTATGCTGGGGAGGTAGTTATGAATATAACATTAATAAGGCCTTCATGTTACAAAAACGGGCAATTCGCACTATCGTCTGTTTACCTCAGCAAGAATCACGTAGGAAACATTTTAAAGATCTAAATATCCTCACTGTGCCTTCGTTGTATGTGCTTGTGCTTCTGAAAAACTTTGTTAAATAGGTAGGACTTTGTTAAAGGAAGCTTAGGGAAAGTACTAGAAGGAAAGACTTCCAAACTAAAATTATTCCTCATATTGACATTGTTAAACATGGCACTTGCTACATATCAGTGAAAATATTTAATCAGCTTCCCGATGACCTCAAAATTCTTTTATATAAACGCTACTTTGTATCCAAATTAAAGCAGTATTTATTAGAAGGCTGTTTTTATAGCCTAGATGACATGTTATAAACTCAGTTTTTGTTTCGCATATTTTTCTTGTACTTACAAATTACGTCTAATTGACGTGTCCTATATAAAAAAGAAAAAAAAATGACTTGTATTGTGACATTTAGTTTTCTTTTTATATTTGACAGTTGATATTATTGTTGGAATTGCATGACATGAGGTTTATTTTTGAGTATTTTATTTTTTGACTATTATCTTGCTTTTTTATGTTTTATATTAATTTAATTTTTTTCTATCGTATTCTAAGAAATTTTTATTTTATTTATCACATACAAAACAATTAAAACATAAATACACGAAACAAATCGCAATCATGTCGCGTCAAACAACCCACTCCGCATCGTTCCCGGCGCAAAGGTGCCCATGATGCTGGCCGCGTTGCCCCGCTGAATCGCAATAGCCAACCTTTGCCCCAGGAACGAGCCGGATCGGAAGTCACCGCCTTGGTCGTGGATACGGCGGCCAATTTCCGCGACCAACCTCTTCGTGTCTGACCCCCAACTGCCCATAGTCTCCACCGCAATGGGCACAAAATGATATTGTGGCTCCATTGCAGCGTATTTTGATTTTAAATAGAAAAAAAAAAGAATCGCATGACATGTTGCCTAGACCTATAATACACACATCAACAAAGTCTAGGGAACAAGGACATTTCTAGTTTTTATTTAAAAACCCTTTCTTGTAATAGTGAGTGTTTTATATCAATAGAAGGGTATTTTTATACCGTTTTTAATTTTAATTTTAATAAAAACATTTTCATACCAATTTTTTTTTTTTTTAAGAAAGAATTGAATAGTGCCAATATTGAGTATTACAACCTTCTATGATTAGGCACAAAAATAACGATGTAGTAAGAAATACAGTAATTAACCGTACTTTAAACGTTTTTAATAATCTGTAGGACCTCCTAAAGCATTAGCAACAGCTCGACAACGGCGTGGCATACTTAGTATGAGATTGTCAATCATCGTCTGTGGAATATGGCTCCATACACTGCGAAGGTGTAAAAAAAGTTGTTCTTCAGTGTTCAGATTTTCCAAAGAATCACTGAAAGCTCTTCTCCCAAGCAAATCCCAGGCATGCTCTATGGGATTGAGGTCGGCAGACTGAGCAGGCCATTCCAACGTCGTCATATTGTGCTCGCTTAACGCATTGACCACTACCCTCGCGGTGTGTGACCGTGCATTATCTTGCATGAATATAAAATCTTGACCGAACTGCTGTCGATGAGGGATTACCATGGGGTGTATAACCTCCTGAATGTATTGGTTTGCATTCAAATTGCCCCGTATCCAAACGAGGTCGGTCCTTCCACCAAGGCGAATTCCAGCCCATACCATGAATGTTCCGCCTTGGTAAGGATGAACTTCTTGCGGATTCTGGAGACGACTCCAACGTCCAGGAACTCGCCATATACGCACTCTTCTCGAATCAGGATGAAAACCGAAGCAAGATTCGTCTGAAAACAGAACCCGTGCCCATTGATGGTCGGTCCACTGTAAATGTGCGTTAGCCCACAATAAGCGACGACCTCGATTTCCATGTCGAAGAGCTGGAACCCTAAGCGGTCTGCGAGCATAAAGATTGGCTTCGTGTAGTCTTGTTCTGACAGTTTGATCGCTAATAACCACTTGATGCTGAGACTACTACTGACGTTCGGCAACATCCCCTGTAGACCTGTAGCGTGCTCATAATCTGCAAATGACGCTTGGTTGGGTGTTGACAGCATCCGCTACGTCGCATTGAGTTCGTCCAGCTTGCAGCATACCAACAGCCCTTAACATCTCTTCGCGACTTAAATGACGACGTGACATGATGACTACAGTCACAAAAATGCACAAACCATACGTAAAAGACGTATTATTGATAATAAACGTTATTTACAATAAAAAAAAAAAAATTTTATTTTGCCTCAGAGAAACTGCACAATCAAACACTTTTAAAAGTGTTCCCTCCATATTCGAAAATCATTACTTATTTAAATTTATTTTTAAATTTCGACCAACTCTGTAATCTACTTTATTCTATTTTTATTTATTTGCTGCCAGTTATTTGCAAAACAAGATTTACACGAAAAAAAATAATTGGGGTCATCTTGTTCCCTAGACTTTGTTGAGGTGTTTAGTTTAATCATGTTTTCATTCTTTGACAAATTCAACACTATGTAAAAGTTGTTCTGAATAAATAAATAATAATTAAAAATTACCACTTCACCATGCTTTTTCTGCAAGCTTTGTCGGTAACTTTAGTTCTGTGATGGATAACCTTATTCGAAATTTTAACCTTAGAAGAAATTCCAAGCATAGCACAACTTTTAGGTCGCGGACTAGCTCCACTGCCTGCGGCGAAGTTTCGGTACAATTTTGTATTATATTTTCATTCATCCCAGCGTTAATCCAAGTCCCATTCGAAGCTTACATTTCGTAGTCTGGGGTCCACTTTTTACAATCTAACTGCTAGTTTGACTGAACTTCGATATTTTTAGCGATGTGACTGCCGTTTGACCTCGACAACCCATTGGCAATATCGAAGCATTGTAGTTAGGCCAGCTGTTGGACTTTTGAAGACTTTAACAACCCGTAAAGACTGCCATAGATTTTCGTATGTTAACTCTCCGAGGCACGACCTGAGCAATGCATATATTTGCACAGAGCGGGGATCGACGGCTTATCGTGCTCTTTTAGGCACAACCAGACCAATATAATACCGATATTCATACGTGCAAATATTTGCACAGAGCGGCGATAGAAACCACGCCTCCTGCATAGCGGTCGCAATCATTGTATTATATTTAATGCTGTAAATTATCCTTATTAAAAACATGTAAATTGGTCCGTCTACTGATACTAATGGTAACGAGTTATTAATAACCGAATTGAGCAGATTCTGCATACCACACTACTCTTGACCACAATCACAATATGTGTTTCCTTGTAGGAAACTTAACAACGTGAAGCCGAGTACAATTATAGCATTACATGTCGCTTCCAAAATGTATGTTTTTAAACAATTCATTGTGAAACTTTATTTCAATATTCGCATTGTTAATTTATATATGTACCTAAACTGCTACAACTTCAGTATTACTGGGTATAGGTACTACAAAACCACCACTCCAGATTAAGACTGGGTAGTGATTTCGAATTTGGTTTGTTCGATGAGCCATTGTGTGATCGTGTATTCTCAAGATTTTAATCTATGAACAATATTGAACTGATTGTGAATTTAGTTGAAGTCAACCCAGATAGATATCTCAATTTCATTTTAAGAAGATACGTACTTTGCCAATAAGTATGGCGAAGTACGTACAGTCGACAGGGGAGATACTGTTGGACCTTTTTTAATACCACTTAGTTGGCAGACAAGTACATGGCCCACTTGATGGGAAGCGGTTACCGTGGCCTATGGACGTATGCAACACCAGGGGTGTCACACTCGCGTTGCGGACCATGAAGAAACCTTCTGATGCCCCTCTTGAAGAACCCCATATTGTAGGCGCTTGGGAAAACCGCAGCAGGGAGGTCATTCCACAGCTTGAGTGTGCGTGGGATGAAGTTCCTTTCATACCGCACAGTGCGCACCGTCTCAGGTCGCAATGTGTGAGGATGAGTTCCCTGCCTATGGCGAGAGGTGCGATGATAGAATGTACAACCTTTACACATAAAGTTGTATGTAAAAGTGCAACTGTATCTCCTTTGTACGTACCGCTCGATATTCGTTTTATCGTTTTGTTTGTTAGCTTGTAGAATAGCTAACAGTTTAATTTCTACTTTGATAATGTTTTTTTTTCTATTTCTATCCACAGATTATCTCACACACGATGGCACCAATCCTACTGCAACCTTACATATTATAATGTTTATCAATTTTATCATTATTTTTATTTACGTGCGTAAAATCCCCACGGATAATCCCCCCCCCCCCCGGAGCCGGTGGAAGAGGTTATGTCGGACTCGAACCAAAACGCACGCCGCCTGTGGATCGTTTGGTTGCCGAAGGTGAGGTTAACAGGCATATCCCTCGTACCCCGGCCGACCCAGAGACATCTCTCTCGATCTGGCCCTCTGCTCGGGTGTGGGGACCACAGAGTCCCCGACTCGTCCCCGGAAATGGTGAGGCGCGCGAGGCACGCCACTGCCACGGAAGCCATTTTCATGTTATGGCTTAAGAATACTTGGTAATTGCATTACAATACCCGAGCCAGATTTGGATGAATACGAACATTGAAAAGAGCTACCTATAGGTAATCTGTTCTTCTTCTTATTATTAATTTATTCAAATGGCTCCTTGCATCGGTTATAGTTACATACAGTTTTGAAAACAAATTATAATATTTATTTCTGTATTAATTGGCAAACAACCTGTATAGATTAATTCATTATCCTCCTACTAGGAACGAACATCGCTAGTGCAATATTGAAAAATAATAATTAATTTTTGATCGCAAATTGCATCAAACGAGGTAGGTAGATACTACGAAACAAAATGACGTCGATACGACACTAATTATGTGTTTTTGAATATTTATGATTTGGTGATTAATATCTTTGAGTATAATCTATATAAAAATAATATCTATCAATTCATTGTAATACTCAGGTAAAAGGTTTAATATTCCAGTTAAAGCGCCATTTAAGAAAAAATCACCTTCAAAAGTGGCATAAGACCGTTACGCCAAGAGTCGAAATATAATTATTAGGTAAATTGATACTCGATTATGTCAACACAGTTTAAATATCTACTAGATTCTCCGTTTGATAATCAAGTTTTCCCTATAATTTAGTGCTTGTGACATAAACTTCTATTATCGTAATCATTTGAATTTACATAAATGGAAATGTTAAGAAAAAATAATTTAGGTTTCGTATTTTATTCCAAAGTTAGTCTTAACGCATAATATTTATGAGATTTTCGATATTTTATCATTGTTAGTGAAAAAGCAAGATGAAATATGTTGTGATACGAGAGTGTCAATTTAACGTCGTTTGAAAGTTGAAGCGTCGGATTTGCTTTGAACTGTCACGCGCATCATCCTATAATCGCATCCGCGGCAACCTTCATATCCGTGACGTCGCCGGTAAGATGTAACAAGTCGCCGGTGTGGTTACATTTTCCGATCCGATCAAGAACCAAGCGGTTCGGCGACTCTTTCCTCTGTCAAGGCAAATCAAGGCCTGGAATTCAGTACCAGCTTGCGTGTTTCCTTCTCCCTGGAGTCCCGAGTCTTTAAAGTGGGGCGTGAAAAAGCATATGATTAGGCCATCATGCTGAGTGTCACCATTGTAACATAGTATATGTATGTAATGGTGTCCCTTTTTTCCTCAGACTTTGCCTTCAGCTTACCATCAGGTAAGGCAAAGTCTAATTGACGTGTCTTATATAAAAAAAACAGCCAGGCTACGTGGGTAACAAATGCCTGGCAATGTCGAGGCTGCTGGGTAGAAAAAAGTCCGGGCTTGTCGTCGTGGAGGATGATTTACGTGCCAATGGTCTTACTACCATGGACGCGCAACATCATCCAAAGTGGAAGAAGAAAAGCCGGAAAGCAGACCCTGAGCTCCGAGTACACCTTGGCCTCATATGCAATCAGGAAAATACGTCTTAATGATGATGATGAGTCAAATACCCAATTTTATTATATTGAATTATTAAAAACATGTAAGGTGGCTATTATAAAATCCCAGAATATTTAGATGATAAACAAGCTTGGAAATGAGCTGTTCGCTCAACTATGTTACTCAAGTATATTATGTAATTAGACTAAGCAGACGTAGTAAATGTTTGTAAATAGACCAAAAAAATGCCCGCTGAGTTTCTTGCCGGGGTTTTCTCAGGTCGGGGCCGCGTTTCGAACCGGTGGTTCATTTGCTAAACTAGTCTGTCATATTTCTTTTTATATTGACGTTTTATAAGTGCCTATTTAATGGTCTATGCAGAATAAATTTAATTAAATAAATTTTACTTTTTTTACTACTGTCCTTATTAAACATTAAGCTACATTAGCTATTCATTTCCCAAAACCACATTTGTGATTACAGATACCTACGCCGTTGTTGTTGAAGTACAACATTCTATTAATAAAAGTTGAGTAAGGGTAAAACGTAATTTATAAATTTTGTAAAACTGCGCATGCACGTCCCTATATAAGAGACTTCACTGCGAATCCCGCTCAAGTGATGTATTAGTTACAATCAGAGCATTACGTGTCCCCGTTGCCGCTTACAAAAGGTACGTATTTTTGTTATTATTAACTCGGTTATTTCATTATTCCTTTTCGAGAAGGTTGTGAACTGAACCTTCGAATATTCTGAATTAGATTTATTCAATATAAGTTCTTCTAAATACAAACGGTTAGTCGGTATTACCTGGTTTGAGTTCGCTCTCTACGTGTTTTGTGTCGAACTTCTCAATTATTCTTTCGTTTTAATTTTTTTTAATAAATTCGTCGAATTATTATTCCTCTTTATTAAATTAAATTTCTTATAATTAACATTTTTGAATACATATAAAAAACATATATTTAAAAATATAAAAATAGCGCTCCATCGTTATCGGGTACAGGGACCAAGCTACCGGTGGCTAGGGCTCCACAGAGAGGAATATCCTCATAATACGTGCCGTGTCGAGGAGTACGGCCTTCTGCATCGAGCCCTTAACCCAGCTGCCTAACGAAAGCCTCATAAGATGTTGGTCGAAGCTCTTAGCAATCAGTCCGTGGGCTGATATGACTATCGGAACAATGATTATTATTACTATTATTTCAAATTATATTTCTAAATAATACAATATTTCACAATATTTTACATGTGGGTAGTTTCAAATTTAATAAAATGTCACAAATAATAAATATAAAAGTATACATTAAGTACTATACATAATACAATTCAGTCAATAAAATTAATCAAATAACCCGCCACTGATCGTTCCCGGCGCAAAAGTGCCCATCATACTCCCTGCGTTTCTACGCTGTATTGCGATGGCCAACCTTTATATTTTAAAATATTTTGTTAATCATTATTCCGGCTAGCGCATACATATTGTGCATTTCCAAAGGGTCTCTCCTATATGGCGTTTATTTTTTTACTTTAAAAAAAAAAAAAAAATCTAGTTCTAATATAGTTCGCTGAGTTTCTTGCTGGTATCTTCTCAGTAGAACTAACCTACCGAACCAGCGAAAGAATCATTTTCCAATGGTTTATTTGTACATTATTTAATATTTTAATATTATTTCTTGACATACTCAATTGTATAATTTTGACGTTCATATGTGCTCTTTGTGTGCCTAAACTGAATAAATGAAATTGATTCTTTGATTCTTGATTCTTTGATTCTTTGATACATTGATCGCTCAACACTTTTTACATTTATCCTACTAATTAAACGTAAAACATCATCTCGTCTCGTTTCTTTACTATTTACAATATTATGAGATGAAGATTCCTGTGCTGTCAATATAAAACGAAAACAATATTGACAATCGATTAAAATGCGATTTGCTCAGGTGATTAACGAGCCTGAGTTAACGAGCCTCACCTGGAGCAATCCAAATTCTCCTATATAAACATCGAACTGTGAGAACCATCTACCGATATTCGTTCAAACTATCGGAAACAATGAATAATGTTCGCGAGGTCAGGGCATTCCTCCCGCCACTGAAACTGAGGCATGGCAACTGACACAGTCACGAATTATTACTCATTTAGGGGTGCTGATATATAGCTTTATTCTATCAAAATTAAATTTGATTTACTAAGATTGGGAACACTAAAGGCTAAGAAATATCACGACGTACAAATTGCTATATTCAGAGTTCAGACCCAAGGAACCCGTTTAGTATTTGTATTTGTATATTAGATAGCTGAATGCCAAAAGTTATGGTTACAGTTCATAGTTTTCGCAACATTTTCACTAAAAACACGCATAAAAAGCATTGTAGAATTTATCATGTCTATGGTTTTTCTAAAAAAATATGATGTATGGGACTTTAGACTTTAGAGAAAGAATACTTTCTTTACAGTGCCAAACATTTGACAACCATAGAGAATTTTTCTTGCTCTAAAGTGCCGAAAATTAATTGTGAAAAAGAATTTGTGAAAAACCAGAGATTTAAATCTCTACAATGTTTTGTTATGAAAAATGTAAGCTGCAGACGCACCTTAACAATTCACATTGAAATAAAACAATTTTTAACGGTTTTTCTCGCGATTTATTAAGTGTTATCTACATTTAACCCGACATTTCGGCTTGTAGTCGCGAGGTATTACCGAATAAATCGCGATAGAATGAGTGGATAATTGCGTAAACCTCAGACTATATCATAATATTTAAACTTTCACGTTCCATGATATTCAACAATATTTACGGAAATTAACGCGAGCATAGTATAATTATATTCATACTGTTGATTTTGATTTGCCTGACATTTCGACCAAGTTACACCGGCCGTGGTCACCTATACTATTATCGTGTTAATTCCCGTAAACATTATTTAGTATAATAACAGTTCGCAGTTTACTTTAATAATAGTTTTTCTATTTCTTTCCACAGATTATCTACCTT
This sequence comes from Eilema griseolum, assembly GCA_963662185.1. NCBI lineage: Eukaryota > Metazoa > Arthropoda > Insecta > Lepidoptera > Erebidae > Eilema > Eilema griseolum. The sequence goes on from OY759252.1 coordinate 15,376,665, forward strand.
CACACGCGATGGCGCCAATGCGTTCTGCAACCTTACATATTATAAGGTTTATCAGTTTTATCACCATTGTGGTGTTACTTGGCATCTGCGTACAGGAAGCAAAGACCAATCCTGGTTTTGCAAATACATGTCAGGGGGTAATACTATATGGCCGTTGTATTACAACATCCAAGCCAGACTTAGATTACTACGATTATTATTAAAAGCAATAAAAGATAATCTAATTCTAATATAACTAACCGAACCAGCGAAAGAATCATTAAATTGTTTATTTACAATACTTATCATTTTTATTATATTTTGACGATCATATGTACTCTTTATGTGTGTAAACTGAATAAATGAAATTGATTATTTGATTCTTGAATAAACATCATTGTTTTACTTCCTTGTCCAGCTACATGATGTGAACACACGAGAGGCCGAACAAACTTTTCAAGTGATAGAAGCGTTGTGGTACTTGAAAATTTTAGTTTCATTTTTGTTGCAATAATTACAATTTGTTTTTGCTACTGGCATTATTACTGCTGTATATTAAATCATGCATTGTTTCTCGCACTGTACTGATATCGAATGTTATGTACACCGAAATTGCGATATGTATTGACTTTATCAACAATTGGGTATTTGACTAACAAGTCAAATTAGTGACTTTTTTGTAAACGTCAAAACGGTAAGCTATAAGGAAATTTGTATGAAATAATTTATTGTGAAGTCATAATATTCAATAGTTAAATAATTTACTATTATAGGTTGGGTGGATGATTACAAATAAATAAAAACGATAAAATAAGAACGGATGCAACATTAACTGCCCTTTTACCACTTTTAATTTAAGAAGCTCAGTTAATTATATTTAGTTGTATTTACCTGTGTTTTTGTGTTTTCTTTTTTTTTTTTTTTTTTTTTTTTTTATACCACTTAGTTGGCAGACAAGCACACGGCCCACCTGATGGGAAGCGGTTACCGTGGCCTATGGACGTATGCAACACCAGGGGTGTCACACTCGCGCTGCCGACCATGAAGAAACCTTCTGATGCCCCTCTTGAAGAACCCCATATTGTAGGCGCTTGGGAAAACCGCAGCAGGGAGGTCATTCCACAGCTTGAGTGTGCGTGGGATGAAGTTTCTTTCATACCGCACAGTGCGTACCGTCTCAGGTCGCAATGTGTGGGGATGAATTCCCTGCCTATGGCGAGAGGTGCGATGATAGAATGTAGCTACGGGCATCATGTCAAACAATTCATCTGAGCACAAACCATTGTATAGGCGGTAGAACACACACAGTGAGGCAAAATCCCTCCTAAGGCTAAGAGGTTCCACTCTACCTGTGAGTATGGGATTGTCAACCAGCCTCAATGCCCGTCTTTGCAACGAGTCGAAGGGGTCAAGCTGGTATGCAGGCGCTCCAGCAAAAAGGTGACAGCAGTACTCCATGTGAGGCCGGACCTGTGCTTTATAAAGAAGGAGTTGCTGCCCCGCAGTGAAATACCGCTTTGCCCTGTTGAGCACTCCGAGCTTTCTTGATGCCAACTTAACCTTGTCCTGCAAATGACTTCGGTATTGGACGTCACTGGAGATATCGACACCAAGGATCCCGATACTCGGGGAGATGGTAAGCGGTGTGCCCAGGAATTGCGGCGCTACAATGAATGGGGTTTTCTTAGCGGTGAATACACATACTTGTGTCTTAGTGGGGTTGAATTGGACCAGGTTTAGTCGACCCCAATCGGACACTCCAGAGAGAGTAGTCTCGATTTCAGACACAAGTTGCTCGCGACTCTTCTCCACCTCGGACTGAGGGATGTTTGCACGGCCCGTGTAACACGTGTCCCCGGTACTGTCGTCCGCATAACAATGAATGGAGCCATCAGACAGCATGTCATTGATATGCAGCAGAAACAGCGTCGGAGACAACACGGAGCCTTGTGGGACACCAGCGTTTATGTTCATGCGGTCCGAGCAGCTGCCGTCGACGACGGCTTGGATGCTTCTGTTGGACAAAAAGCTGGAGATCCATTCGCACAATCCCTCGGGGAGTCCATAATATGGCAACTTCGTAAGAAGACCTTTGTGCCAGACCCGATCGAAGGCCTTCGCTACATCGAGGCTGACCGCTAGTGCCTCACCGCGACTCTCGATGGCTTGCGCCCACCGGTTTGTGAGATACACAAGAAGGTCACCGGTAGAGCGACGGTGGCGAAAACCGTACTGTCGGTCGCTCAGTAGATCGTTTCCTTCAAGGTACCTCAGGAGCTGTGTATTAATAACACGCTCCATAACCTTCGAGAGAAGGGAGGTTATAGCGATAGGCCTGTAATTGGTCGGATCTGTCCTGTCACCTTTCTTAGGTACAGGGTGCACGAACGCAGTCTTCCACGAGGCCGGGACCTGCCTCGCGGAGTATGAGAGTGCGAAAAGGCGTGTAAGTACAGGGCACAGCTCGGGGGCACAGTGCTTAAGCACCATCGCCGGTATACCGTCCGGCCCACTCGACTTCCGAACATCTAGGGACTTAAGCTCGCGCCGGACCACCCGTTGTGTGATTTTAATTTCGGTCATCGAAGCACCACAGCTGGGGATGATGGGTGGTTCAGCGTTCCCGTCGTTCATAGTCGAGTTTGACGCAAAGAGATTACCCAAAAGATTGGCCTTCTTAGCGCCATGGGCCAGACTACCGTCGGATTTTTGCAGCGGCGGAAGGCAAGACTGGCAGAAGTTTCCCTCAGCAGCTTTAGCAAGCGACCAAAATGCACGACTGCCAGATGGGTAGCGCGCAAGCCGCTCGCCAATTCTGCCGATGAACTCAAACTTCGCACTAGACGTTGCCTTTTTACTGGACCTTGAGGCAGCATTCAACTTCCGCTTCACTTCAGCGATGTTCGGATCCTTATTGGCAAGAGCCGTGGTCCAAGCCCTGTATGCAGATTGCTTGCGGTCTCTAGCTTCCCTGCAGGGCCTATTAAACCACGGGCGTTTGCTCGCTCCTGTCGCGACCCAGCGGTTGGGGATGTAACATTCCATACCCACTAGAATCGCGTCAGCGACTGCTGTTGCACAGGAGCTTGGATCATCAGAAGAGAAGCAAAGCTGCCTCCACGGGTACGACGCGAAGAATTCTCGCAGTCCATCCCAGTCTGCCGACTTGTAGTGCCACACATGCCGCCACTGAGGTGGCCGCGGTGGTTCAGGCCGCGCGAGTGTCACTTGCGCCCGGACGAGGCTGTGGTCCGAATTACCGAGAGGTGCTTCCACTCTTATGGAGTATTCATCCGGGCGCGTAGTCAGCAGAAGGTCCAGTATAGAGCTTCTGTGGGTCTCAATTTCTGGTGTTCTAGTGATAGAATGCACCAGTTGAGAGAGCCCATAAGTTAGAGCGAAGTCGTGAGCAGCCCTTCCCGCAAAATCAGTCCTAGGAGACCCCAGCCACTCCACGTGGTGGGCGTTGAAGTCCCCCAAGAATACTAATTCCACAGTGGGGTACTGCTCAATTACGCTGTCCGCCGACCGCTGCAGATGCTGAAACAATTGAGCCGTGCCCAGGTCACCGCTATGGGACCTGTAAAGGCACGCATAGATACGGGTGTGGCCACCGTGATCTATGCGTACCCATAAAGTTGACAGGTCCCTATCCTCAAGACCATGGAGACGGCGGCAGCAAATATCATCCCGGACGTACAAGCATACCCCGGCGCGACTCATAAAGCTATGCTCGAGTTTGTACCCGGGGTACATTAGGTAGGCTGTATCGGCCGGGCATGATATTTGCGTCTCCGTCAGAAAAAGCAAGGTAGGCTGCGCGGTCTCCAAGTGGAGATGGACCGCGTTAAGGTTGGAGTGTAGGCCCCTGATGTTGCAGAAATCCACATTCACTGTGGATGATGGTGCCGCTGTGGTAACGGTTCTCTTGCCTTTTCTGGTTTTCATGTTTGAGATGGGGGGAGGGGGGGGAGAAGGTAAAAAGAGATTCTGTGCCTCCAGTGTAGAAGACAAAGCAAGGCGTCCTACCCCACAGACAAGTTGGGGTTGTGTGACTGGCTGGCGCGATGGGCGGAAGGGCCCCCGGTCCCCTCCCAGATACTGAAGCCAGGTCCACTCCGGTCTCCTCCTCCGGCATGGCTACAGCACCGGGAACTTTACACAGGCTGCTGGTTCAGCCTCCTGGGGCGGAGATTAAGTAATCCCCAGGTTCGGGAACCGTACAGCCTGCGGGCGGCCAGCGGATAACCGTTTCACCGGGTCTCCCTGACCACCACGCCAACATTTCACGCCCCCACCAGTCAGTGGGGTCAATTTAAGCCTTTGGTCTTCCTACTGACAGCACAGAACCTCTCCAGTGAGCTCTGGCTACCCTACTCACCGCCGGGAACACAACACAAGGTTATTATAACCGGGGTATTCTGTAGGGCGGAGGTACTTACCCAGACGGACTGCTCAATTTTGGACGGGAGATACCGTCATGTCCTTCCTCCAATAAAAAAATTTCTTTTTCATTATTATTGTTTTATTATCTTCTTTATATATTCTCTATTATCTTTATATATCTAACTGCCCTAAACTATTCTTCTCCTATTTTTTCTCTCCATCCTATGGTTGCCTGTAAGAAATTGCCGCAGAGCGATAAGGCCGCCAACTGTACGTACCACAAAACTTAATTAATCTCATATTGTAATGTAATACGTTATTGGTGTACAATAAAGACGTTATTATTATTATTATTAATATTAAATAATGTATTTCAACTACAGGAAAATATCCAATAGTATTTGTGTGAATTGTGTATTACATATAATGTGTAATTATATAACAACGCATCCGAAACGTCGGCAAAAGAAGATGTTGCGTCCATGGCTGTATTTTACCGTCTGTATCATGGTGAGTGTTCTGATGAGCTCTTCCAATTAGTCCCACCCTCCCCTTTTCTACACAGGACAACACGTGCAGCTCTTAGATGTCACCCGCACACGGTGCAGAACATTCGATCAAGAACCAAGCGGTTCGGTGACTCTTTCCTCTGTCACACCATTAAGACGTGGGATTCATTAGCAGCTCACGTGTTTCCTTCTTCCTACAGTCCCGGGTCCTTTAAGCGGGGCGTGAAAAAGCATATGATGAGGCCGTCAAGCTGAGTGTCACCATTGTCACATGGTATGGTGACCCTCTTTTCTGAGACTTTGCCTTCAGCTTACCATCAGGTAAGGCGGAGTTTAATTGACGTGTTCTATATAAAAAAAAAATAGTAAGTTCCATGATTTAATCGCGAAAAGTCCCGAACAATTATATAATCATGAATTTCCACCGCCATAGTTTAAAAATAACACATAATGTATAATCTATACTAATATTATAAAGCTGCAGAGTTTGTTTGTTTGTTTGTTTGAACGCGCTAATCTCGGGAACTACTGGTCCGATTTGAATGATTCTTTCAGTTTTGGGTAGTCCATTTATCGAGGAAGGTTTTAGGCTATATATCATCACGCTACTACTTAAGGGAGCGGAGCATTGATAATAAATGTTAACAAATCCGGCAATTTTTCATACATATGTTGAAGACTAAAACATACGGGCTCAAAGGGATATGAAGCTTCAAAATATACCCCGGGCGAAGCTGGGGTGGGTCAGCTAGTGCATATATAAGCATTGTAAATCTCAAAAGTCTGGCAGGAAAGTTGGCCGAGCTATCTCAACTCCAGCTACAAGACCCAAGACAGCGTGCGGTTTTAGTTGGTTTGAATTCAACAACCACCCTCGCAGGCCCCGGTTGGTGGAAGAATCAGGCGATATTTGCGCACTATAAAAAGGAAATGGAAAGGGACTCCCTTGTCCGCACTTAGCCTCCCTTTTGGGACATAGTGCGTGCAGAGTACTGGCTAGAGTAGCCAGCCTAGCTCCGCCCAGAAGCGCAGAAGCTTACTGGGGGCTTCACAGGCTTCGCGGAGCGACCTCACCGTACCGAGGATTTGTGATCGTTGATAGGCTACTGCCTCGCATTCCAGTATTACGTGGGCCGTTTCCTCGGCAGCAAAACATCCCCTACAAAGGGGACTGTCCGTGACACCAATGGTGTATTGGTGCTTGTGGAGGGGGGCAGTGGCCCGTTATAGTCCCCATTATTGTTCTTAGACTTGTTCTGTCTAGTTTTAGGAGACGTTTCATGAGTCGTTTATTTACCGGTGGCAAATAAAAAAGGAATTCTAGGTCGAGAATTGTCGCGCTTCGTAAAAAAAAATATAACCAGAAACCAGAAGCCCTAATTAATTAAGACGACGAATTATTACATTCGATTAATAGTTCGATTCAAGGATATTGTATGCAATACATACCTCCCATGTTGCTGAAAACCTTGACGGCAACAGGCTCCAAGCCCGCAATACATTCAGCATGAGCCCCGGATGCCATCAACCCGTCACACAATTGTATGAGCTTAAACAAAAATATTATGAAGGTCACGTTGATTGTAAAAATGAGAGAAATAAACATGTTTATATCCTACTATAATTCATCCATCGGTTAGGTACTTACATAATGAACCATACATAAGAACATATAGTCACACCTTTATCCCCGGAGGATTAAGCAAAGGTGAATTAACACCCACATTTCACCAATCATTGTATACCATGTAATAAGAGGTGAACCTATTGCCGTTTTCCGGGCACTGTAGGACTCGAGCGATGCATCTGTTGCTGAGTCTGGACTGTATATATCTAAATTTGCTTATCTAAACGTAAATAATTTTGGGGACCCATTTCGTTAACATAATATAGGTAATCCCAAAATGTTTTGGCACAATAAATTTGGCACACTTTTTTGGCATAATTATACTTAGCCATAATTGATTTGTACAGCATATGTACTATGGAATAATTATATTTAGTTCTAATCTAAAAGCATAGTTATAATTTGCACAATGTTTTAGGCATAGTGTACAGGCGCCTAATAGTATGTAATAGTCTTCGTTTATTTTATATATGGTTGTTTGAATTTGAAAAATAAAAAAAGTACTTTAACCAGTATTGCCTATATTATATAGTGTCAAAGATCGTTAAGGTGGGGCGGGGGTGGCCCCTGAAAAACATACCTATAAAAATAAAAAAGGTACTTTAACCAGTATTTTTTATATTATATAGTATCAAGGTAGGTTTAGGTGATCCTGGCCAGATCGTAAGAGATGGCCCGGTGTCGGCCGGGGTGCGAGGGATATGCCTGTCAACCTCACCTCCGGCAACCAAGAACGATCCACAGGCGGCGAGCGTTTTGGTCGGTTCGAGTCCGACATAACCTGTTCCACCGGCTCCGGTGGGGAGGCTATCCGTGGGGATATTGCGCACGTAAAAAAAAAGGTAGGTTTAGGTGTCGCCTTTAAATTATTTTACATAAGTAAAAAAACATAATATAAAAATTATTTAAAAAATAACTATATTCATTATAGTTTGATACTTTTATGCCTTTATAAAGCTAAGCTTATAAATATTATGCTTAAATATGATTATGCTAATTTTATTTATGACTAGCTTTTGCCCGCAGCTCCGCCCGCGTGGATGTCGGTTCCCGGCAATTATTCGAAATTTTCTCACTTTTTAAACGTTTCCTAGACCTCCACGAACATTTCAAGACCAAGATAAGATCAATCGGTTCAGCCGTTCTCGAGTTTTAGCGAGACTAACGAACAGCTATAATTTTTTTTATATGTAGATTAAGACAAATACGCTAAATTTGTTAGAGATAAAAAATTATGCATAAATATCATTAGTCTAAATTACCACGATGAACGACCTCCGACCCCCATGAGCGCCGGCCTGGGGGTGACAGGTGGAGAGTGTTTTATAAAAATTCGCTACAAGATTGTTTACCTTTAGTTACAGTCCATCAAATCTAAGAGGTACCGTTTGACGTTTCATATTTTTCAAACCGAAACAACTTTGTTCATACGTACATTATTCAGTTTCGATAACCTTTTTCATAAAACCATGAATTTAGAAAGATTTCATTATTGTATCTAAAAATGTACAATTCTTAATATCTAAATGTAATTGAAAACTTTCAAACAAAGCAAAACAACACATATTTACACAGTAAATAATTTCTAATAGTTATATTCTTGACCGCATTACAAAGTTACGTAGTTAGGTCACTGCACGTAGTGTTGCGACTCTTCGGATACACTTGTATGCAAAAAAATCGTTTACATATACGAAAAATCGAATGTATTATTTACAAATTACACTTGACAACCAAACAAATATTTTTTCATGTGAATGGGATTTATCTCACATATTACGATTACATAACTAAATAGTTATGTAATCGTAAAATATGAGATAAAACCCATTCACCAAAAATACGTATTTATAAATCAAATATATTTGCTTCTTTAAAAAGTTGTCGAAAGCGATTTGTCGATTTTTGATTTTCGCGCCAAAATAAGTCGGGGTTTCTCGCGCTAACGCTGTCGAAATAGTAAATGGAGTCAGGGATAGTGTTTTTTACATTTATTTTTGTGTATGATAGTATGGGTTTGCATATTACAGAGAAATAAACAAATTTTTAACAAGCACATCCATTGATTTTACAATTACAATTTTTTCTTCTAAGTCTTATTTCTACGTCTAAAACTAATAAAAATAAGGTATGTAGAACCCATTCACAAAAATGTTGTTGCCTGATGTTATAAATTAACGACGTTACTGCGCGACCGCATAATGCACTGAATACACAGATACCCTAAAATAAATTAATTTAATTATTTTTAGGTCAATAGGCAAAATCGCAGGTGTCCAAGTCTCTACAATTTTTTTTTTCTGGCAACACTGCCAACTACAAGCGCACGCGGTCCGCTCGGTCGGTTCGGCGTCAGCAGTCTCTCGCCATCTTGGAAGCTGACTGTGCGCGTACTTGCTTTCTCGTTTGTGTTTTACAATTTGTGACTTGGCTATTACTTTTCTGGACTGATCATTCTTTATCCGTTTACCTTGGCAATATTTATACTGGACTCCGAACTAAGCAAGTGTTTATTAATAATGTCGAAAAGAGGACGTACTTTGAACAGCCAGGCTCGTGAATTGGTGGTGAAATTACACGAGTATTTTGAGCGTGAATCTCAAAATGGTGGACTTCTACTGCCAGTTACACAAGTTCGGGATCGCGTCGGTGAAGCTCTCGGTATTGGTAGCCGCACCGTTGGCAAAATATTAAGTGAAAAATATGGGCCTTCGGGGAGTGACAGTAACGTACTTCACACACAGAAAAAACGAAAAAGAAATAAACCTGTGACAGGCATCGATGAATTCGATAGTCATGCTATTAGAAACCATATATACGGGTATTTTACAAGAGGCGAATTTCCAACATTGGCAAAGTTATGTGCAACTTTAAAAGATGCCGGGCTGTATAAGGGAAGCATAGAGTCGTTGAGAACGGTAATAACAGGAATTGGCTTCAGATACAAAAAAGTTGACAAACGAAAAATTGTTATGGAGCGACATGACATAATTATGCAGCGACTAACATTCCTGCGCGAAGTTAAACAAATTATAAACTGGGATAATGTAATATTTTTGGACGAAACTTGGCTAAATTCCAACCATTCTGTGCCGAAAACATGGACTGATGATTCTGAAGCTTCGTGCTCGAAGGTGCCGATAGGAAAAGGTGGACGCCTCATAATATGCCATGCTGGGTCAGCGTCTACAGGCTTCGTGGAAAACTCTTTATTAGCTTTCCAATCCAAAAGCACTAAAGAGTATCATGAAGAAATGGACGCAGTAAGGTTCCGAGAGTGGTTCTTAAATTTATTACAGAATATCCCTCCTAACAGCACAATTATAATGGATAATGCCCCATACCACTCTGTGCAAATTGATAAAGCACCTACGTCAGCCAATAAGAAAGCAGATTTGGTGGCATGGCTGCAAAGAAAAGGAGTGGATGCCGACATGTCACTATTAAAAGCTGAATTATTACAGTTAGTGAAATTGCATAAACCACCAAAACCGACATATGTAATTGACCAATTGGCCGAAGAGCACGGGCACAAAGTCATACGACTTCCTCCGTACCATTGCCAATATAATGCCATTGAACTGATTTGGGCCCAAGTTAAAGGTAATATTTTATAATATTATAATAATAACACGAGTACTTCTAACATTTATAATTTAAACAATGGTTTTCGTCTGCTATCAAATAGTTACATTATTGTTTTACAGGTTATGCAGCAAGACACAACACAAAACCACCCTTCAGTGTCAAGAAAATGGAAGGTTTATTAAAGGAAGCATGTGCCCAAGTTACACAGGAAGATTGGAGTAAAGTAGTACAAAAAACAAAGAAAATAATAATGGACGACTTCGAAAGAGACGTACACTTTGATAATGTAATGGACAATCAACTGGTCATTAATTTAAATGACGATGATGACGAAGACGACGATACTAGTACTAGTAGTGAATAAAAAAATATCCTAAACATTTCTTTTATTTAATTATAACAATTGATTTCTTAAAATTCGGATATTATAGTAATCGATCTCTTAAAGTTCGGATATTATAGTAATCGATTTTTTCATCCCATCCCTATCATTCAATTGTCAGAACTGTCAAACGGTACTTCTTAGATTTGACGGACTGTAAGTACATAACCGAATGGAGTATCACACTAATATTATAAAGCTGAATAGTTTGTTTGTTTGAACGCGCTAATCGCAAGAACTACTGGTTCAAATTGAGAAATTATCTTTATATTGAATAGTCCGTTTATCAAGGGAGGTTATAAGTTAAATCATCGCCCTACTTTAAGTAGTAGGAAGCGGAGATTCCCATATTGTATTTGTGGTAACAAAAATAACATAAAACATAAACTCACGCCTATATCTCCGAAGGGGTACGCAGAGGTGCAAGCACCCACATTTCGCCATTTTGTTTAGGTCGAAATGTAATAGTTGGCGAACCGGGCACTAATAAATCTGGGATAAATACACTTCGAAAAGCATCGAAAAGTCGAAGAAGGTGTGTGCCTTGGTAAAACCTGGGATCGAACCCCAGACCTCGTCTCAGCAGGCCATTGCCCATACCACTAGGCTACTGCGGTGTATTTCACATTACGAGTATAAACTAAAACCTGAGAGACTTGTGCAAGTGAGCGAGTCCGAACCATAAAGTTGATATGGAGCCCGTTTTCAAAACTTGTGATTTCATCACATACGAAAAGTATCTTAATATTTTAAAATCTAATTGACTAACAAATCAAACAATAAATGATTCTGAATTCTAATTAAGACAAAATCCAGTCGGTAAGAAATAAAAGAGTAAGCTTGCATGAATTCGCACAGCGCTGATTGGTAGGGGTCGTAGGCGGTGACTCCCGCTCCGGCTCATTTCTGGGGCAGAGGATGGCCATTGCGATTCAGCGAGGCAACGCTGCCAGTGTCATGGGCACCTTTGCGCCGGGAACGATACGGGGCGGGTTATTTGATTTGACATAACAATTGACAAAATCTATGATTGCAGATTTGACATTTGTATTGTATTTAGATTATTTAATATTTACATAATGAACACAGAAGTTATCTAAATTAAAATAGGTATATAAAAAAACCAGAATACACCATGATACCAAGCCCCCATCGATTGTACTTGTGCATTTATTTTTATTCAAGGTCAAAGCTCAAAATATATTATTCTCGCATTTTCCTCGTAAACTATACATTCTGTATATAGTGTACGAGGTAAATGCGATTACTAATTTTGCGATAGCAAGTACGATCGCAAAATTAGGTTGGACAAAGTTATAGATCATGTAATTACGTACAATATTGGTCTTTTACTTTTTTGTATGGTTCAACATTTCGGAGACATCGCGATTTTATAATTGAAAAAATTCAATTCTGTTATAAATAAAGTTAGTTAGTTCCTACGTATGATTCATCAACGCAGGGACTGAACTAATCCTTTAAACTTGATATTTTGGCAGTGAATACGTTTCATATTGCTAACATCCACCATTGCCGCGTGGTTTCCTGCAAAGTAGAATTAGGGCCACCCCATCTCTTCCCATGTGGTGTCGTACAAGGCGACTAAGGAATAGGGCTGTTTAACTATAGACAGATATACCTATACAGCTCAAACTCTGCCTCAGATGCATGGTTTGAGTCAACACAATAGTGCCCGGAATACAGCAATAGGCCCCTATTACGTGGGTCCGAATACAATTATTGGTGAAATGTGGATGTTAATTCACCCCTGCCTAACCCTCTAGGGATAAAGGCGTGATTATATGCATGTATGTATGTATGTAACATCCACCAAGAAATGATTTTTGAAAGTTTTGTTACTCACCTTCGGAATCTCAATGATTTGTTTAGTATGGTGTTTAGACGAAGATAACTGCACCATGAACATGAGGATACTATTGACTAGGCTGCAGCAATCTCTGTAACAAATTATCATTATTTTTATTTTTTACACCACTTAGGTGGCAGAGTAGCACCGGCTGGGGTGCGAGGGATGTGTCTCAGATAATCTCGTGCGTTTTGGTCGGTTCAAGCCCGACATAACCTCCCCCACCGACTCCGGTAATGGGGGTACCCGCGAGGATTTTTCGCGAATTAAAAAAAAAGTGGCAGACAAGCATACGCCCCACCTGATTCAAATTCATGTACATGACGTTAGATAAGATTCAGCACATCTAACATTTATTAGCTTAGGCCTATATATATATTGAAATATAAGTGAGATAGAAAGAGGTTACCGTGGCCTTTGGTCGTATGCAACACCAGGGGCGTTAAACTCGCGTTGCCGACCCTGAAGAAACCTTCAAATACCCTTCCTGAAGAACACCATATTGTAATCGCTTGAAATAGCCACGTGGTTTCCGGCAGAGTAGAATTTGGACCTCCCCATCCCTTTCCATGCGGTGTCGTACAAGGCGACTATGGGATAGGGCTGTTTAACATCACACAGATATATACAGGCCAGACTCAGCCCCAGATGTATGGCTCAAGGCAACAATAGTGCCCAGAAAACGGCAATAGGCTCACCCCCTATTACGTGGGACCGAATACAATGATTGGTGAAATGTGGGTGTTAATTCACCTCTGCCTAACCCTCCGAGGATAAAGGCGTGATTATATGTATGTATGAAATATTAATTAGTTGTATGGACTAGCAGCTAAGATTGACTTGGCCCCCAAGAACCCTCTAACAGAATCTTGTACATCTCACAATATACCCTCTGTCCATCAGCATATGAATGTACTCACGGTATTTCATGCTGTTCCACCAGATCTAGCTGCTTCATGAGAAATCCGATGAATATCTGATCACTGTCCAACATGCAGTAGTTCACTCTCAGCGTCAGCAGTTGATTGAGTAAGCAGAGCACTTCGCATTGCAGTGGGATATCATTTTGCATTGTATAGCTCTGAAACACGTTTGGAGATTACACAAATTGCTGTATTGTTATTTTGTAGCTTCTCCCCCTTACTCTGGGGGAGGCGCGACGTAGCTCCGTGATAATGGGTATTTTACTCAAATTAATTACTAACGGGTTCCATACCCTAAGGGTAAAAATGGAACCCTATTACTATTACTCCGCTGTCGGTCTATCTGGGTCTCGATTCTAAAGCAAAACCACTGTCATACCGGCGGTCTCTGAAAATCAGCGCTGTCCGCCTGCACACAACACGGACAGCATTAAGCTGAGAGGCGGCCTTTATTTCTACTTGGCTTTTATCACATATTGTTTGTTACTGTGTATATCTGGTTTTTTATGCTAAGTAAAATAAAAAATGTTTTCTTTCTCTTTCTTTTCTGTCATACCACAGCTAAGGAATCCACGTAATTTTAGACTTTAAAATAATGATGTTAAAATTCAAAATTAAAAGGCTTTTTTTGCAGAATGAATGACAAAGTATAACGAAACGCTTTTCATTTAATTTTCAATTTTAAGACATAACATAACAGAAACTCACGCCTATATTCCCGAAGAGGTAGGCCGATGTGCTAGCACCCACATTTCGCCAGTTTATGTTTAGGTCTCAATGTAATAGGTGGCGAGCCTATTGCCATTAACCGGGCACTTATAAAACTCCGATAAATACACACATAACTTCGAAAAGCATCGAAAAGTCATTGGTGTGTGCCATGCTAAAACCTGGAATCGAACCCGAGACCTCTTCTCAGCAGTCCATTACCGATACCACTAGGCTACCGCGGCTTTTTTTTAACTTTAAACATAAAAACATAAACTTACGCCTATATCCCCGAAGGGGTAGGCATAGGTGCTATAGCACCCACATTTCGCCAGTTTATGTTTAACTTTAAGAGTATAGGAATAAAGTCTAAAGATATTTTTTGCAGTATCTGTGGTGTGAGTGGTTTTGAGAAAGAAAGAAAATGCGTTTATTATACTTTGTAAAATGTAGCTTGGGTCCTATGACATTTGAACATTTTCAGGACGACTTTACATTGTAACGGCGTCTCTCTTTGATCATTCATTTCTAGATTTTTATTTTTCGTAGTTACCACCATAGCTCACAAATAAAATTTATCATACAATAATATAACACAATAACAACATAATAATTTGGAAAAACAAGCATCAATAAATAAAATAAATGCGCTACAAAAAATATCTTGCCGTTCTATCAAGGTTCCGTCCGTCGGCAGAAATTACTAGAGATGGGACACAATCGGTCGACTGGGTCGACTCAGTCGACTGTATGAGGCATAATCGATACACATTATATAACTGTTGTGAATTTATAAAATTATGTAAAGTTAATAGATTTACGTTAGGTATCCTTAATGAATGTAAATATTATGTAGTTCGTTATTGTTTATTGGCTTTTAAGTCAGTTAAAACGGTTGAATACCACGAAGAAATGAATTATGAAAAATTCAAAGAGTGGTTCATGACGTTATTAGCCAATTTAAATAAGCCCCATGTTATTGTTATGGACAACGCCTCGTACCATTCCGTGCAAATGGATAAACCGCCAACCAAAGTTAACCGAAAGAGCGAAATTTTGGAATGGCTCCAAAATCAAGGTGTTGAGGCGGATGTCTCAATGTTGAAGGTGGAGCTACTAAGGTTAACTTAAATAAGCCACCCGGCGGTCCAAAATATATATTCGACGAGCTGGCAAAATCCTTTGGCCACACTGTTCTCCGTCTCCCTCCATATCATTGCCAATACAACAGTATAGAAATGATATGGGCTCAAATTAAAGGTTCGTATTTTTTAATTATTTTTAGTTTTTTTTAATAAAATCCTGTCATATGATACATTTTATAAATTTGAAAAGTGTTTGTTTGTAATTTTTTTTTTCGTTGCAATATAGCAACAAAGGCTGGAAGGACCATATCCTACTTTTTATCTAAAAAGAATAATGCAGACTGAGTGCCAGGGTAAAGCTAATTACAAAAAATATGTTACCTATTTAAAGTTCAGTAACAAAGACCCATGTAATACATATTTTACTATTAATATAATAATGAATATTTAATTGTTTTTAGGCTACGTGGCACGCAACAATACCACTCCGCCGTTTACTGCAAATAAAATGATGGGGTTATTAAAAGAAGCTTGCACCAAAGTAACACCGGAGAACTGGAAAAGTGTTGTGGAAAGGACCAAACGTCTCATTATTGAAGACTGGGAACGTGACGTATAAATCTCCAAGACTGTTCCAGCGAGTCGGATATAGAAGACGACGACGATGATGATGATGATTTAGGATGTACTCCATTGTCTGATTCAGATTAAATAAATAGCTTTTGATAATATACATACATGCATTTTCATTGTACCTATACTTATTCTCGACTTAGACTATTACACTTTCACATCACTAGTGATGTCTTTTCAACATCTGTCATAGGACCCAAGCTACATTTTACAAAGTATAAACACACAAACACACACAAATACAAAATACGAAATAAAACCCATAAAATTAAATACTAAACACACATAATAAAATGCATAATTATTGATAGGTACTTAAGTAAAACAAACAAAAAAAACAACAAACAAACGCTCGCATACAGTTAATAATTGCATTGTTAGCAGTGCTTTAATAGAATGAAGTGCCTGTATGTTTGTCACCAGGCTGTATCTCATGAACCCTGACAGCTAGTCATTTATGAGATACAGCCTTTCACAGATGATGTAGAAATATATCACATTAGTAATGTTTATTTAATATGAAAAATTTGCTAGTTTGTTTGCGATTACGCAAAAACTACTAAGCAGATTTCGAAGAAATAAAGAAAGGAGGTAGAACACGACGGTATTTCCGTCCAATTGAGAAGTTTGACTGGAGAAGTACCTCCGCCCTATACAATACCGCAGCCATAATAACCTCATGTTGTGTTCCCGGCGGTGAGTAGGGAAGCCAGAGCTTACTGGAGAGTTTTTGTACTGTCAGTAGGAAGACCAAAAGCTTATCCTGCTTTGTCTTTTACACTGACGGCACAGAAACTCTTGTGCTTACAGGGTTGGTAGCGCGAGTGTGACTCCCTTGGTGTTGCACACGCCCATAGGCCATAGTAACCACTTTCCATCAGGTGGGTCGTGTGCTTGTCTGCCAACCAAGTGGTATAAAAATAAAAAAATAAAGAAACATAACAAACGTAATAACATATACGCACGATGCGGTTTTTTAATTAGAAAGATCTTAATCAGATTTAAAATTTGTAGTAAATTTGGTTGTAATTAGTTGTATAGAATGAAAGTCGCGATAACTTTTATTCATGTGGGCAGAGCCACGGGCATCTGCTAGCACAATACTACTGTAAAAGGACTAAAAGGAGGAAAACAGTTAAAAATTAGATATAAATAAATAGAAAAAGATACCTTCAAAGCCTGTATAACAACTGGCTCAAACAACCTAATATATCTCTCCAACTCCTTTTTATTCGTACTCCATTTTCTATCAGATTTATTCTTCGCAAAATTCTCCATAGTAATCAACAACTGCCTTTCCAAAGCCATCCTTGGATTCTTACTGTCTAAAGACAACTTCTGGCTTGCATTCGAGCATATACTACTCCTTCTAGAACCTTCTATGTGCGTACTGACTGGGGTTACCATCATGACGTCATGATAGAAACTAGTTTTAGAACTACCCTCATTTTTATCCAATATGCTCATGAAATCTGAGTACTGGTTCACCATATTTGTACCGAAGAGACACTTGAGGAGTTGTGTGACGCAGTATACGGTTTTGTCAGCGCATAGTGGCATCATGACCTTGAGGTAATAGAGGATTTCTTCTGTGACGTTGCCTACTTCTCTTTCCGTTGCCAGTTCCAGTTGTATGGCTAAGCAGTCTAAGATGGTTGATAGAAATATATGGAATATACTA
The DNA here is from genome assembly GCA_963662185.1 of Eilema griseolum. Classification (NCBI taxonomy): domain Eukaryota; kingdom Metazoa; phylum Arthropoda; class Insecta; order Lepidoptera; family Erebidae; genus Eilema; species Eilema griseolum. The sequence goes on from OY759252.1 coordinate 15,394,033, forward strand.
GATTTTGGATCTAAATTTATCTGTAACAAAAGTTGAGTGATATTTCAATCGTTTCATAAAAGTGCGTGCGCCAAATCCGCAGTTAGATTGATAAAGCGGACCCTAGACTCTTAGATGAAAGCTTCAGATGCGACTGGTATTAACGCTAGAATGAAGAAAAGTGTGTGTAAACGGTAATTTTTAGTATTCCCAACGCACACACAAGCTGTGGAATGTACTCCCTGCTGCGGTTTTCCCATGCGCCTATAATATGGGGTTTTTTTTTTTTTTTTTTTTATATAGGACACGTCAATTGGACTTCGCCTTGCCTGATGGTAAGCTGAAGGCAAAGTCCCAGAAAAGAGGGTCACCATTACTTACACATATCGTGTGACAATCGTGACACTCAGCTTGACGGCCTCATCATATGCTTTTTCACGCCCCGCTTAAAGGACCCGGGACTGTAGGAAGAAGGAAACACGTGAGCTGGTAATGAATTCCAGGCCTTAATGGTGCGACAGAGGAAAGAGTCTCCGAACCGCTTGGTTCTTGGTTCTTTGGTTCTTCAAAAACGATGCCCCTGGTGTTGCACACGTCCATAGGCCACGGTAACCACTTCCCGTCAGGTGGGCCGTGTGCTTATCTGCCACCTAAGTGGTATAAGAATCAAAATAAAATCCCGTGAACCCTCTATCAGCTAACCTAAACTGCTTATGTTAGGAGTAAGTTCACGTCGTCGGTAGTGATGACCAGAAGGCAAATTTATATAATATTCTAAATTTCTCGATGTAAAAAATAATATACATCAAAATGTCAAAAATTGTATTCTCGCACACATAATAACCTCGTGTTATGTTCCTGACGATGATTAAGGTAACCAGAGCTCACTGGAGACTTTTTGTGCTGTCAGTGGGAAGACCAAAGGCTTGTCCTGCACACTGACGGCACAAAAACTGTTGATATAGGCTCGACAGTGTGAGAGTGACCCCCCTTGTGTTGCACACATCCATAGGTCATGGTAACCACTTTCTATCAAGTGGGCCGTTTGCTTATCTTCCACCTAAGTGGAACACAGTTAAATTGAAATCGTGATAATTATTGGCATTGAGATATTGATGTTAGACTGAATTTTGAACAGTCTTATACATATTACAAGAATTAGCATTCCTTTCTAATTAAACGTTTCATTCAAGCCCGCCGATTAAGTGTTATTAGAAGAAGAAAAAGTACCTTATGATTTGAATACGTGGCTCTTAGAGTATCATAGAACTTCATATAGAAGGGCTCGTTGAAGAAGTGGCCAGCGAAGTGAGGCTTCAAGCTAGATGCGAGGGTAGAAGGCTTCTTGCGGAGAGAGCCTTTGTCATCCACTTCAGATGGGTTGCTGCCCCGGCGTGGAATCGAATCTATAATTAATTAATAGAAATGAATATCAATCCTAGTATTATATTATAAAAATTAAGGTTTTGTGACGATGTTGGTGTGTTTATATTGTTTCTTGCTTTTTTAACAAGCTCCCAAATGAGATTAAGGATTAACGTGTAAATAAATTTAAAAATTTAGTGAAGAATATGTTGTGCCAAAAAGGCTATAATACAATCCAAAAATATGTTCATGATTAACAAGCTTGGAAATGATTATCGGTGTACAATAAATTTACATTCATTCATTCATTCATTCATTCTATACTACTCAGAGAAACTATTGTTCTTTTTAGAGTTTAGACTAAGTAGACAAGAAAATGTTTGTAAATAAAATAAAAATTTCCCTCTGAGTTTCTTGCTGGGGTCGCGGTGCTTAATTTGCTATACTAGTCTAATATATTTTAAATTTTGACGTTTTATAAGTTCCGTTTCAATGATCTATACGGAATAAATGATTTTGACTTTTGTTACTTAAGCACACTCCAACAGGCTGAATGGATTTAGCTGAAATATTGTACTGGGATAGACCAAAGTTTGGAAGAACACATAGGCTAATAAATCCCGGGAGAATAGGTTCCAATGAGTAGTGGACCCCGTATTGTAGTCGCTTAGAAAAACCACAGCAGGGAGATCAATCCACAGCAGGGAAATCAATCCACAGCTTGAGCGTTCGTGGGATGAATTTCCTTTTATTTAGCTATACAAAGGTATAGTCACTGTCGGCCGGGGTGCGAGAGATGTCTCTCAGATAATCTCACCTCCGGCAGCCTGTGACCCACACAATCCGCGTGCGTTTTATTCGGTTCAAGTCCAACATAACCTGGGGGTATTTGTGGGAATTTCGCGCACATATAAAAAAGGTAAACTCACTGTAAAATGAACTGTATGCCGTGGTTTTTCCAAGCGATTAAAATAAGAAATACTTCAAGAAGTTTCCTATGGGGTGGCTGCATGAGTGTGATGCCCCTGGGTATTGCACACGTCTATAAGCCACGGTAACCACTTACCATCAGTTAGGTCGTTTGCTAGCCTGCTATCTAAGTGGAAAAAAAATTGTCATAGTGCGCCATTTGTAAAGTAACATCTGTATGACAGCCACCAAAAGATGCGACAAATATGGCTGGTTAATGATTCTTTTTTTTTTCGTACAGCTGTAGTATGCATGGAAATAATTGCACTCAAATGGACAGAAGCATTACACACTTAGACTTATACCTGTCGTCTTCCTCCTAACTGGACTGCCGGGCAAAGCGATCCCGCCTTTATTTAAATGCACATTAGGATTAACTTCCTCGATCAAATGTACCAGTACATTCAACATTTTGAGCGTTACTTGTAGAAATTTCTCGGCGAGGTTGGCAACTCTTTCGTTTTCTAAATGTTGCCAGCGTTCTTTAGTATTGTTTGTGTCGCGTTCAAATATATCGCGATTGGTAGTCTTGTGGCGCATTATGTTGTGAATTTCCACTGAAAAGATATTTTTTTAAATGATTATTTTTTCGGAAGAGTTTTTCGAATAGAGGTAGCGCAAAGATTGATGAATTGCTTGAAAGTTTTATGAACAGTAAGAATGAACTCAAGTTGAAGCTTAAGAATAAAGGTATCTGTGTATTGCATACGTCTATAGACTGAGGTAAGCACTTCACATTAGGTTGCGTCCATGGCTGTATTTTGCCGTCTGTACCATAGGGAGTGTTCTGATGAGATCTTCCAATTAGTCCTACCCTCCCCTTTCCTACACAGGACAACACGTGCAGGTCTTAGATGTCATCCGCACACGGTGCAAAACATCCGATCAAGAACCAAGCGGTTCGGAGACTCTTTCCTCTGTAGCACCATTAAGGCCTGGAATTCATTACCAGCTCACGTGTTTCCTTCTTCCTACAGTCCCAGGTCCTTTAAGCGGGGCGTGAAAAAGCATATGAGGAGGCCGTCAAGCTGAGTGTCACCATTGTCACACGGTATGTGTAAGTAATGGTGACCCTCTTTTCTGGGACTTTGCCTTCAGCTTACCATCAGGCAAGGCGAAGTCCAATTGACGTGTCCTATATAAAAAAATAAAAAAAAGGTAGGCTGTGTGCTTGCTTTTCACCTAAGGGCCTGCGCACATCATCGGCATCGGCACGCTTAGGATCAATAAGTATAGACCTAGCGTAATCGTCATAAAATTGAAATTCAAATGATAACCATACCATTCTTTTGTGACTTTTCATCAAAGCAACAAAAGAAACACACAGAAAGCCGCAAAAAAAAAACCTCATTCACCTGGATATATCAAAGAGCACAATTCCATCAGAATAGTCCGCGCTACCACGGTACCGTTGCTGTAGTCCAAACTGTCCAGGCAATAGCTCAAGATGCCCTGGTCGGTGTAGGCCTCTATATGTTTCCAAGGGGACCACTTTTTACATATCGCTTGTAGAGCTTCAAGAAGACCTTGCTGAAAGATAAATCTATCAATTAGCCTATCTCAATCCACTGCTGGACATTGACCTCTCTCAGTGTTAAGAGGCTTTGGCGTACTGTTTCCACGCTGGGCAGATAGGTTTTTTTTATACCACTTAGGCCCACCTGATGGGAAGCGGTTAACGTGGCCTATGGACGTGTGTAATACCAGAGGAGTCACACTAGCGCTGCCGACCCTGTAAGTACAGTGGTTCTGTGCCGTCAGCGTAGAGGACAAAGCGAGGCAAGCCTTTAGTCTTCCCACTGACAGCACAATCTCCAGTGAGTTCTGGCTACACTACTCACCGCTGGGAACACAACACGAAGTTATTATGGCCGCAGTATTCTGTAGGGCGGAGGTACTTCCCCGATCGAGCTTCTCAATTAGACGGAAATACCGCAGTGTCTTACCTCCTTCTAGGAGGGTTGGCACAAGGTTTTATTTCGAGTTTTCCTTCCCTCGCAGTGATATCGTCTGAATATTTTTCCCTTAGTCGCCTCTTACTTTTGTTACATCTTCGTCCCCACACGGATAAACGTATGATGAAAACGTTAAACCGAAAATCTTTGTTGGTGAAATATGGGTGATAAAAGGTTAATACCCCTCTGCCTACCACGCTACACAATACCGCGGTCATAATAACCTCGTGTTGTGTTCCCGGCGGTGAGTAGGGTAGTTTTTGTGCTGTCAGTGGGAAGACCAAAAGCTTGTCCTGCTTTGTCTTTTACACTGACGGCACAGAAACTCTTGTGCTTATAGGGTAGGCAGCGCGATTGTGACTCGCTTGGTGTTGTACACGTCCATAGGCCACGGTAACCACTTTCCATCAGGCGGGCCGTGTGCTTTCTGCCAACCAAGTGGTTTAAAAAAATACCCTTTTGGCGATTTACAGGCAAGAATATATTAATATAGTGAACATTTTCTGTGTTTGAACATAACATATCTGTATATCATACATTCATACATATAATCATCACCCAAGTGGGTTCTAGCACCTCTGCCTACCCCTTGTTATGTTTATGCTATTTCACTTAGTATTGAATTCGGTCCCACGTAATAGGGGGTGAGCCTATTGCCGTCTTCTGGGCACTATTGTTGACTCAAGGTATGCATCTGAGGCTGAGTCTGGGCTGTATACTTAGTCTGGCCATAAATACTGTTACAATTAAAATAAGAAAGATATTACATTTGAATTTGGAATCTGTCATTTTTATACGATTTTTCATTGTATTTTCTAATTTTGGCGCCAATACATTGTACAATATTTTGCTATATTAAAATGGAGTGGGGTGATAAAGAAAACCGAATCGCTGTGATTGCATTACACAAAGTTGGTATGGAGCCGAATGTAATTTTTAAAACTCTCCATACGCTTGGTATTAGTCAAATGTTTGTGTACCGGGCTATTAATGGGTACAATGAGACCTCCTCTGTTTGTGACAGAAAAAGATCTGGCCTTCCACGTAGTGTTCGTACGAAAAAGGTGGTCAAAGCAGTAAGGGAAAGAATTCGAAGAAATCTTGTACGAAAGCAAAAGATTTTATCTCGGGAGATGAAGATAGCACCCAGAACCATGTCGCGCATTTTAAAAGATGACTTAGGACTTGCAGCCTATAAGAGACGCACTGGTCATTTTTAAACTGATAATTTAAAAAAGAATAGGGTGGTAAAATCGACGCAACTACTGAAGCTGTACGCAAAGGGAGGTCACAGAAAATTTTTGTTTACGGATGAGAAAATCTTTACAATTGAGCAACATTGTAACAAACAAAATGACCGTATTTATGCTCAAAGCTCTAAGGAAGCTTCCCAATTAGTCGACAGAGTGCAACGTGGGCATTATCCGACTTCAGTGATGGTTTGGTGGGGTGTTAGCTATGAAGGAGTGACTGAGCCATATTTTTGTGAAAAAGGTATCAAAACATCGGCACAAGTGTATCAAGATACCATTCTTGAGAAGGTAGTTAAACCCCTTAACAACTCCATGTTCAATAACCAAGTATGGTCCTTCCAACAAGACTCAGCGCCGGGTCATAAAGCTCGGTCCACGCAGTCTTGGTTGGAAGTGAACGTTTCGGACTTCATCAGAGCTGAAGACTGGCCATCGTCTAGTCCCGATCTTAATCCGCTGGATTATGATTTATGGTCAGTTTTAGAGAGTATGGCTTGCTCTAAACGCCATGATAATTTGGAGTCCCTAAAACAATCCATACGATTGGCAGTGAAGAATTTTCCCATGGAAAGAGTGCGTGCTTCTATTGATAATTGGCCTCAACGTTTAAAGGACTGTGTTGCAGCCAATGGAGACCACTTCGAATAAGCTTTTTATATTTTAAATTGTTTTATATTTATGTATTAAACTAACACACTGTAAAAGTAATAAATATTATTAGCAATAAAAAAAATGATTTTTCTTCGTAACGATATTTATGGCTAGACTAGGTATATCTGTTTGATGTTAAACAGCCCTATCCCTTAGTCGCCTTATACGACACCGCATGGGAAGAGATGGGGTGGTCCAAATTCTACTCTGCCGGGAACCACGCATGCAGACTGTATATTAAAATCGATTATTTATTAATTTTATAGAAAAAAGTACTCACCCAATAAAATTTACATTCAGAGGCCATCAACTTCCCCACAAGTATGCCAACAGTCATCCTCAGACCCTCGCCATTGGTCAGCGTCTCCCCACCCTTGAGCTGTGGCGGTAGATCGCTGTAGAAGTATATGTTCCTCACCAGGTCGAGAGACAGACCCTTGATATTGAATGAGAACTGTCGACTCTGCTCTTTGGCGATTTCGGTTACCAATGTTGTAGGCGATTGGCGTTTTAGTATGTGGATTTTTGGTATTAGACTGTAAAGAAAGATATCAATAGGAAAACAACGATTTTTTAAGATATACAGGGTAGTGGCGAGGGATATTTATAACCTGACTCCTGCCGGCTTCCCAATAGTGCCTTACAAACTACATAGGTAGATTGCCGCGGCGGCGGCGCGCGTCTCCCCGTTTCCGGGGACGAGTTAGGGACTCTGTAGTCCCCACACCCGAGAAAAGGGCCAGAACGTCCGAGATGGCCCTGGGTCGGCCGGAGTGCGAGGGATATGCCTGTCAACCTCACCTTCGGCAACCAAAAACGACTCACCGGCGGCGTGTGTTTTGGTCGGTTCGAGTCCGACATAACCTCTTCCACCGGCTCCGGTGGGGGGGTATCCGTGGGGATTTTTCCACCGGCTTCCTTTTTTAAAAATTTCACCACTGATACAGGGTCAATTTTGATTCATTATCCGTGACTATTAGGAGCAGCTAAAAATCTAAATTCCAACTCAAGAAATGAAAAGGTTAATGGTACACCCACTCCAAAAACTCACCCTGTGTGTTTGGCTATTTATTCCGGCTGTAATATTCTATAACATACTAAAAAGCGCTATCTGGCATTAAATTACGCATAATTTTAACTATCTTGTAATATGGGTTTTCCAATGCAGATAAATATAGATAAACTTCGAGAAGAAAGCCCGTGCCAAAATCTTCTCCGTACATCAGCAAGTGTACCGGCTTGTTGGTTAGGTTGGCTTGGGTGACACGTGGGTGACACTCGGGTGATCGGGTAACACTTGGGCGACACTTCGGTGATACTTGAGTGACACTTAGGATACACTGTATCAGTGTTAGTGCTCTGAGTCTTTTCCCAACTAGTCAGTAATTTTTGTGCCATCTGACCTCCACAACCAAATGGCGATTGATCTCCGAGGCACGACCAGACCAATGCAAATATCCGTGTTTTCATGAATATCATGAAAACACGAATCGAACACGAATTACATAACATTACATAACATAAACTCACACCTATATCCCCGAAGGGGTAGGCAGAGGTGCTAGCACCCACATTTCGCCAGTTTATGTTTAAGACCCAATGTAATAAGTGACGATCCTATTGGCTATTAACCGGGCACTTATAAAATGTGTGTGTGTGTGCCATGGTAAAACCTGGCATCGAACCCGAGACCTCGTCTCAGCAGTTCATAACCCATACCACTAGGCTATAGCGGTTTCACCCATTCAACTAGGCTATAGCGGTTTCACCCATACCACTAGGCTATCGCGGTTATATTTAACACGAATTAGTGACTCCAATTTTAACTAATATAGAGTAAGTCTTACCTAGCTATAGCCTGTGCCGCAGCGTTCCGCACTTTCTGGTCTTGGTCTCCGAGGAGATGCATCAAGGCGTCCATAATCAGTTTGCTCCGGACGTAGTAGTACGGATACAACATATATAACCTGGAAAAACGTATAAACATTAATAAATATTCTACAACATTCTACACAACGCTATCTAGACCCATGGTAAGCATAGTTTAACTAGCTTGTGTTATGGAATCTAGAATACGGATAAACATACTTAAATTGCCCTTTGTACTGCTCTTGTCTTCTCAATTTCTGTAATATGAATATTGTAATTGGCGTACAATAAAGAATATAATAAATAAAAAATAAATAAATAAATACTTTTTTTTTGTAAATACATACATATTATACATAGAAACACCCAGACCAATGCAAATATCCATATTCATGCATACAAATATTTGCACTGAGCGGGGATCGAACCCGCACCTCCAGCGTAGCAGTCGCGTTCACTACCGCCACGCCACAGAGGCTGTCAAAAGTAAGGTGCTATTTTTACGTGCGCGAAATCCCCACGGATACCCAACCGGAGCCGGTGGAGGAGGTTATGTCGGACTCGAACCAACTAAAACGCACGCCGCCTGTGGGTCGTTTTTGGTTGCTGAAAGGTGAGGTTAACAGGCATATCCCTCGCACCCCGGCCGACCCAGAGCCATCTCTCTCAATCTGGCCCTCTCCTCGGGTGTGGGGACCAGAGTTCCCAACTCGTCCCGGGAAATGGGGAGGCGCGAGGCGCGCCGCCCCCGCGGCATGCTTCTGCCATAGTGACAGGCGTCTCCACCTGTCACCCCCAACATTAAGGTGCTGATAAACAAGCATTCACTTGTAATAAGCATCCTTGCGAATGTTCCAATACAGAAAAATAAACGAGAGCATTTTATCGAATAACCTATCAAGCATTTTGGTGAGCATTCTCGCGAAAGGACAGTCATTTTACAACGACTAGACCATTCGCTAGAAAGAAATAATACATAATAATGTTTGTAGCAATATAGATATTTATACTATCATGGTTATTAAAATATAGTATATAGTCCGGAAATACCGGAAACTCAGTACAATACAACACAATATCCCCGATTACTTTAATACTTGTTTGTAGCAATATTTGATTTTAAGCTAGGCTCGGTTCGTTACTCAGTTCCACAAATTTAAAAACGGCGAATGTTTGATGTTCTGTTACAAATGAATGCCCAAGTTTATCAGCACCTTTCGATGTAACTGGAGAATTGCTGTGGTGATGATGTAGAGATGATGAAGACAGAAGAAGAAGAAGAAATATTTCAATTTTTTTTAATTTATTGTTCAAATCATTACATAAATACATTCATTTACCTTAAACCACCCGCTTAAACCGGAATGGTTTTTATGCAAGCGGGAGTCTGCCTATTGAAAGTTGCAAGTACTGAATACACAACATAAGTAATTAGTCAAAACAATTATCCAAATGGTTTAGAAAATGACTTTGTAAACTTTTTATAAAGGGTTTCTTTTTACACATACATAAATGACATTATATGGCCGCCAAGCAGAGTGCCAACATTATAGCATTACCTAGTGTCTGTAATGGTGACTCTCTTTCCTGAGACTTTGCCTTTAACTTACCATCAGGCGAGGAGAAGTCAAATTGGAGTGTCCTCGATTTAAAAAATATATCTTTCCGACTAACTGTATTCTCACTTACTTGTGATAAGGCAGTTTCTCATACAATTTACACAGGTTGAGTCTGCACAGCCAGTAGTTGTTCGTCTCCACATTGACCAAACTGTTCAATATGTCCACCACTAGGGGCCAATGAGAGCTGTTGCATAGAAATGTGGATAGATTCGTGAGTGCCGACAGAGTGTGGTTTACCGTTGAATGAATGTCGTCTGATAGACCCTAAAATTAAACAATAAAATGTAATACCAATTTATTCTGTATTTTTATTTTTCAGTAAATATATAAGGATTAATTAACCTCTGCCAAACCCTCCGGAGATAAGACGTGACGTGATATGTATATGAGGATTAAGCGTTTGAGTGTTTATACGATGTAGAATCATATCAATAAAAAAGACAATTACAAGCCATCCTTAAGTTAAGGATACATTGAGCTGTATGTTATATCCCAGAATATCATCAATTGGATCCGGGAGTTTCTGTTGTACTCAATCGCATTTCTAAAAGCTGTAGCGCAACTGAGATTTTCTTAATCCGGTCAAACAATCTTTTACTCAATTCGGCAATCGAACCCAAGACTCTGGAGCACAACCATTGTAATAGCTACTGTTACATTCAATCAATCAATCAGCCCACTGCAGTCCACTGCTGGACATAGGCCTCTCCCAATGTGCGCCATTTTCTCCGATCCTCCGCCTTCCGCATCCAGTCTGTCCCAGCCACCTTTTTCAGGTCGTCAGTCCATCTGGCTAGGGGGCGTCCTACCTTTCGTTTACCTTCTCGCGGTCTCCACTCTAGGACTCGTTTGCTCCAACGGCCATCGGTCCTTCGGCAAACGTGGCCAGCCCACTGCCACTTTAACTTGCTTATTTTGTGGCCTATGTCGGTAACTTTGGTTCTCTGTCGAATAACCCTCGTTCCGAATTTTATCCTTCAGAGAAACTCCAAGCATAGCTCGCTCCATAGCCCGCTGCGCGACTTTTAAGCTATGGACCAGCCCCACTGTAAGTGTCCACGTTTCGGCACCGTAAGTCATAACAGGTAGGACGCACTGTTCAAAGACCTTTGTTTTGAGGCATTGCGGTAGGGGTGAAGAGAAAACTCGACGTAGTTTGCGAAATGCTGCCCAACCCAGTTGGATTCTTCTGGCTAGTTCTTTCTCGAAGTTGTTTTTACCGAGCTGGATAACCTGCCCCAGGTAGACATATTTTTGAACAACTTCGAGTGTCGCCCCTTCGATGGCAATCGGTCTCGGTGCAACATGTTCGTTGAACATAATTTTGGTTTTATCCAAGTTTACACCAAGGCCGACGCGTCGAGAAGCTCCATCTAGGCTATGCAGCATTTCGCCCAGTTGTTCCAACGATTCCGCTACTATGACGATGTCGTCGGCGAACCGAAGATGTGAGATGTACTCACCGTTAATGTTTATACCCTGCCCAGTCCAATCCAGAGTTTTGAAGACGTCCTCCAACGCGTTGGTGAATAGTTTGGGGGATATAACATCTCCCAGTCTCACTCGCGAGGTGCCTGTCCAGACGAAGTGTACTGCAATTGTACGTTGCCAGTAGTAGTCGCCGTTTTCGGTAGCCTCCCGTAGCCCGGAGATTCTTCGCAACCCCCGTCCCGCCGTTACCCGAACCGCTACCTTGGCTGGGAATAGCGGGACCGCCGGGAACTGGGGGCCTTTTGTTGTGGCGTCTATTCATTTGGGAGGGTTTAGCCTACTATTGCCACGCTGGCCAGACGGGTTGGCAACGGGTTTGTTCTCGAGTTTTCCTTCTCTCAGGTCTTTCTGACCTCGACAGAATATTGGCCAGGAGCCGCAACTCCTCCCCTAAATTTAGGGGAGGAGTTGCCGCTTCTGTTGCCCAGCGTGCACCGCGTGGAGGTTTTCTAGGCCGCACACGACTGTTACATTACACTGTTAAAAACTATATTATAAAAGGATCTTATCTCAACTTAAATAGTACAATGTTATGTTTAATCGAACAAGCAAACAAAAAATCACCTCAAAAACTTACCTTCAGAACAATTTCAACAAGTTTATCCACAGTTATGAACTCCGACACCTCCTTTGGCAACAAACTAAAACTTTTCCACTTATTATAATATCCATGCGACAGCTCCAACGCACCTACCAAGTAGTTCCCAATACAGACCCTCACTAGACCTCTTATCTGAGGGTCGTTATGACCCTCCAATAACACAAACACATCACACATATGCTGATGTTCAAAATTCTCAGACGCCTCCAAATTTTTCATTTCCTCATCCGAATTCTGACTCACAGCTTCAGTAGGTTCTCTACAAATCTCATTTGTTCTTTTCAAAGGTCTCTTTTTCTTTTCTTCTTTCTTTTCAAAGTCTTTTAACGCGTCCAGATTGTCTAAGTTTGTTGTGGATTCTCCGAAATGGTCGAATTTCATGTCTAGATCTATGCTTGAAGAAAGTACGTCCCCACTGCTGGACATAGGGTATCCAGTCGACAAGGGATCATTACTACCTGTCATGTTGGAGTTAGTTGTGAAGTTGCTATTAGTCATGTTAGGATTAGTACTGTCAGTGTTCATACTAGTAGCCATATCTTTCTGAAAGATCTTACTGTCTAGGATATTGCTTGGTACGTCTTTAGAGCTTTTTTGTTCTGTGCTTTCTGATTTGCTATCTTTTTTAGATATTTGGTGTGATGTTTGCTGACTATCCATGCTGCGGAAGAGATCTTGGCTAAAGGAATCTGTGAGAGAATCTTGGTAGCAAACGTTTCGTTCGAGAATAAAATCGTTTATGTGATCTTGATTGGAGTCTGTACCTTCAGACGAACCTGAAAATTAAAAATGTTGTTTTATCATATTACATAACATAACATAAACTCACGCCTATATCCCCGAAGGGGTAGGTAGAAGTTCTAGCACCCACATTTCGCCAGTTTATGTTTAGGTCCCAATGTAACCACAGACTGATATATACAGCCCAGACTCAGCATATAGTGCCCGTAATGCAGCAATAGGCTCACCTCCTATTATGTGTTCGGACAATTATTGGTGAAATGTGGGTGTTAATTCACCTCTGCCTAACCTTCCAGGGATAAAGGCGTGATTATATGTATATATGTAATTACCAGAAATGTTATGACTTTTCGTATCTGCATCTTTGTCTAAATACATGGTCATTGCCTGGGGGAACAATCGCAGTATTTCGGCCAAGCAGTTTAAGGCTGATGATTTCAATGATACTCTTATTGACCTGAAAAAGAAATTGTAATGTAAGAATGTCTTGAGGATTGTGCTTTGCCCGTAAGTTGAGCTTTGATTTATGGGGCCAATCGTTAATATCTAAATATTTCATTCGGTTAGATACTTAATTAAACGTATACAATCTTGATGTGTCTATTTATGTTTCAATGAAGAATCAAAGAATCAATTTCATTTATTCAGTGTAGTCACACCAAGAAGCACATATGAACGTAAAATTTTACAATTATGTCAAAAAATAATATAAAAATATTAAATAATGAAAAATAAACCATTGGAAAATACATTATTTTTATACCACTTAGGTGGTAGACAAGCGCACGGCCCACCTGATTGAAAGTGGTTACCATGGCCTATGGACGTGTGTGTCATTCTGTTTTTTTAGTACTGTATGCTGTGTCGCAATAAACATTTTTCTTTCTTCTTTCTTTCTTTCTAACACCAGAGAAGCCACACTCGCGCTCCCAACCCTGTAAGCACATTCTTTTGCTGGTTCGGTAGGTTAGTTCTACTGAGAAGATACCAATATACCAAATTAGAACTAGATTATCTTTCTTTTTTAAATTTGCTTTAGTTTACAATTTATTTTGTACGAGCACGCAAGAGATTTACGCTGACCACGCATTTATATCATCAAGGTACTCATCTACTTTATAGTAACCTTTATTCATTAAAGTATTTTTCAAGTCCTTTTTAAACCTCGTTTTTTTTATTTAAACTTCATGGACACAAGTACACAGGCGGACTTTATGCCACAGGCATTCTTTACCAGTCAACCAAATAGGTGGTGTAGAGCGTATTAACGTCTAAAAACCGAAATTGAATCACTAGTTAGTCAGTTAGTCTAGTTTATTTATTGTGTTTTTTAAAAAAATATTTGATTTTTTTTTTTTATACCACTTAGTTGGCAGACAAGCACACGGTCCACCTGATGGATGATGAAGGATGATGAATAGCAAGCTATGTTGAATCGCATGTATTATACATCCTTTATAAACTCTCTAACCGGTAAAGGGTTATAAAGGACAGGTAAAGGGTTATAAAGGATGTATTATATATCCTTTATAACCCGCACTTTCATTGAATAAATAGAAAAAAAACGTAACTCTTTGTTCACTTACCTATCCGGTATAATTCCTCCTTTATTGCCTGTGAGAAGAAACTTCGAAGCCAGTATTCTCGAGCAGTACTTTAGGGGTATATCGTCATCTTCTGCTGATCCGATATTAACCTGCATAAATAAATAACGAATAAATGAATAATAAATATTCCACAACATTTCACACAACGCTATCTAGACCCATGGTAAGAATAGCTTGAATAGCATGTGTTATGAAATCTAGAATTCGGATAAACATACTGAGATACAATTTTTTTGTAAATACATATACACATCATACATAAAAACACCCAGATCAATGCAAATTTACATATTCATGTATATAAAAATTTGCAGTGAACGGGAATCGAACCCGCGCCTTCTGCGTAGCAGTCGAAGGTTCTACCGCTATGGCACAGAGGTCGCCAATTATTACATTACAGTTGAGGAAGTCTGAATATTTCAGGCTAGGATTTTTAATATTGTGTGACAATTAGTATTTAGATTATAAGCATGAACTTGTTATAATTATGTTGCTGCTCTGTCGCATTAGGTTACCTGTAATGACATTGTATGTGTGTAATAAACAATAAAAAAAAAAATATATAAAAAATTCCTTCAGCTAAATTCTCCCATTTATGTAACGATAACGCAACTGAATTAGCGCTTAATAATTTTTGAACTGCTTTCTTAAATACGAATCAAGTCAATCACTTCGATCAAAAATCACGTGACCAATAGTATTCAAAATTATTGATTTCATTGGTTGAAGACTCGATACAAAAATGATGTATTTTCAAAGGACATCTTTTTAAATATAATTTAATGCCGTCCACTGCATCGAACACTTGCGAGTTAGCGCCATACCTGTTTCGTCTATTATATATTTGTTAACGTGCGATATATCCCCACATGTACCCCCACCACCGGAGCCGTTGGGAGCGGTTATGTCGGACTCGAACCGACTAAAACGCACGACGACTGTGGATCGTTTTTGGTTGCCGAAGGTGAGGTTGTAGCCATTTCACTCGATTTGGCCCTCTCCTCGGGTGTGGGGACCACACCCGATGAGAGGGCCAAACAGAGTCCCCAACTCGTCCCCGGAAACGGGGAGGCGGATAAAAGGAGCAGGTCAGCAGTTTTAAACCGACGAGCATGCATGAAGAATGTAATAAGAATGAATGAAGCGAGAGTAGTATGTCAGGATCGTAGCAAATGGAGATCTGTAAACTCTGCCTACCCCTATGGGAGAGACGGGCGTGATTTTATGTATGTATGTATGTATTAAAAATGACCTTAACACTAGTCTCCATCACAGCAGGCTGTGCATGCTCGACGTGGTCTTCCTTTTCATTCTCAATTTCCTGCAGCTTCTCTGAGAGGTCTTTGGTAAGGCGTTCTGTGTTCGCGATGTCTATGTCAGGCTCGCTGGCGGTGGGCGAATCTGGAGTCTGGAAGTAAATGGTGAATCATGTGATATGGTTTTCTAAATTTCATAATTAATGTTCATCTAAGAGCGTTCTATTCCATGCAGTTGGAAGTTTTACGTATGTATTTCCTCTATGATTCTATAATGCACATAGGCGGAGTTAGAATATTGCAGTATAGAGATATGAATGTAATGATAAATAGATATACATGCATAAAAACACAACACCACTAAACACTTTAGGCACATGACCACATTTTGGATGAACAAAAAACATGAAATTCGCGTTATCGTCACCGAATGCTTGGGCTGGAGTAACGTTAGACATCGCGACGCGGGACGATACAATTTACAAGTTACTTAGTTTTCACTTCTACTTCTGTTAGCAGTCCTCAAACGCATGATTTTTTATTCACGAGAGATTTGGTACCTTTTATTCCAGACGGATTATGTTAATTATCACTCAAAAAGGGACCACAAACTCATTTACCTGTATCGTAAGATCTTCTACACTCAAACTGGGCGTATTGAACTGTAACAGACTGCCAAGTTGAAGGGCTCCAGAGAATGACAGCTCGAGAGGATCGCGAACTTCGGAGAGCGGGCTCGGCGCGTAACGAGATGATATTATAGTCGATGTGCCTGGAAATAATCATAGTAAGCGTTAAAATAAGGCAAGTGCGAATCGATTTGCGAGCCGCACAGCGGCAGTTTGGATATTATGAAACCCACCAACCGCATGCGGTGCGGTTGCAGTGCGGTAGATTTACAGGCAGTCGGTTCCGACTGGCCGTATTGCATCTAACCGCAATTGTTATGTACCTTATTATTTCTCCTCGGGTGAAATGGTCCACGCTAAACGGCGTCCTCTACTGGTAGTAAGTATACAACTTATGCCTGTGCTAAAAAAATGCCCACAATTTCATTTTGGTCCTTTGAGCCGGATCAATCTATGTTCTAGGTTTCGAAGGACCAAAAGTACAAACCATAGATCCATTCACTATACTTAGTACTCTACCAAAAATATAACTAAAAAAAACTTACTAATATTCCTTCGATGCCCCTTCTCGCTCTGTCTGTCATCTAAGCACACACTTCTCGGATGTCTTTCCAGCAGAGCACGCTTGTACTGACCAGTGGCCAGAGAAAGGAGAACAGTGAAACACTCCATTACTGCGTTTTGTACATTGTGCTCGTGAGACTGTCCTATGTAGTGTATACATAGGTGGTACAGCTGAAAATAAAATGGACAACATGTTTAAATAAAGATTTGTACTATTAAGTCTTAGTACATATATGATGCCGTATTGGTTCTCGATAGAGTAGAATAGGGATAACACATCTATGCCCGTGGGTGCCGTAGAAGGCGAACATTCTCCAACGGCAATAGATTCACCCCTTATTAGGTGGGATCGAAAATCAAAGTTTAGGAAATATTTTTTTCAGCTTTCGCAAACTCTTCGAAATTTACGGGCGTGAGTATAACATTCATTACACACACACACTAGTACTCTTTATTATCCAAGTGAGCACCAATACTTTTGAAGCTTCATCTAAAACGCCCGTATGGCAAACACAGAGAGGAGGCGACCTAAGTAACTGTGACTAGGGCCTATTTTTTAATGAGCGCAAAATTCCCACAGATCCAACATAACCTCCCCCACCACTGGAGCCGGTGGGGGAATTTATGTCGGACTTAAACCAACCAAAACGCACGCCGGCTGTGTTGGCCGCAGGTTGCCGGATTATCTGAGACATTATCCCTCGCACCCTGATCGGCCCCAGACCGTCGCTTACAAGACCCGCCACAGCCTGCTTCGGTTAGGATGATAGACGGCTCCACCCGTCACCCCTAGATCAGATGACCTCCGACGTCCGAGTCACCTCCGCTTGCGGGCCGCGCGGTTTGCGACTATAGGGCCTACTATGACGTCATAACAATAGACCCTCGTCCTGTGCGCAGCCCTATTAGCCACAGTCCTCACCATCGTCTTAGCGTCAGTCACCATCGTCTTAGCGTTAGTTCCCATCACAATCGCACTGTCTTGGAGATCTAAAATATCATTGAAACACTCTTATCCTGAGATGATAGATGGCGACACTTTGTATGTGCGTATGTTCCTGTTACCATTATCGAGCGGCATTACAATCTGCCTACCAGATGATGATGTAATCAATTGAGGTGCCCAATATAAAATTAAAATAAAAGATTACCAATAATGTTTACAAACCTCCAGGTAGTCCTGTACGGAGAACAGGTCGTTGTCTGAGAACTTCGTGACATCGTTGATTTGGAAGACGGCTTTTATGACACAAAACCATCCCATCACAGCTGTGCTCTCTGCTGTCGGCGGCCATAGCTTTTCTAGTGGATAATTATAAGGTATTTATTATGCAACCAAGGTTTTATTTAGAGGGTGTTATTAGATGGCCACGGCTCCGTGAGCATATTAGTTATGGCAACTTTTGAGCTCCAGTTTTATTCACACATGTGGTAAATATTAAATCTGACCTTTAATTAAAAACGACAACAAATCCCGTAGTTTTTGGTCTGTCGCGAACAAAGAGACAAGCATACCAAAAAACATGAGTTTATTTTTTAAATATATCGAATGTACAGAGACAAACTTAGAACTGAATGAAATTTTAAGCATTTAGTATGGTAACTATTCAATATCGATTAAGATAGAAAACAATGAAACAGTCCAGGCGGGGTTCGAACCCACGATATTTATACCGACTCCGATCGATTGATATCCCCTGTAAGAGAACGATCGCGGGTACGAATCCCGCCTGGATCGTTCCAATTTTTTCTATCATAATCGATTTTGAAACTTAGAATTGTATAATAGTAATGCCAGCTTCGCCTACCCTCTTACTCCTTAGTTTTAGGTTGGTCCTCTGTCAAAAATTATAACCGGTCACGCCACTGTGTTATATGAGTCGCGTGACTATAATCATAACGTGCCAAATGATAGCCAATCTAGCTACTTTGACTAATGAGGTTTTTATATTTAGTGCTGAAATTAAACACTGTAAAAACTGCCATGTTTGCGTACCGAAAACTCGAGCCAAAACGTTGGTAAGCAGAGGTTCTCTATGCGAACATAAGTGCGCCACGCATGTAGCTATACCGCGTCGCACTGCAGGGTCTGAGGTTTCCACATGTGTCAGTAGGGCTTTGGATAACTCTGGAAAAAAATATTTAAAAATGTAATTTAATTCAGTATCAGAATAAACGGGATATTTACCATGTTTCACGATTTTGAGCTTCCGATATTTCGGCGCTGTTGCAAGCACCATGATCACGGAGGAACTGGAGTAGTGGCGGTAAATATCCCGTTTATTCTGATACTGATGTCAGTGACCATGATAGTTTAAATACCTATAATGTAATTTAATTACTTATGTTAGGTTAGCTATGTGACGAAAAAACAATTTGGCAAGGATGATCCTCCTTTCCACATAAATAGGGGGCTATCAACTGACAACTTGTTAAAAATCACCACCTCCCACAGATATGGTGGTTATGTCGGACCCAAACTGACTAAAAGGCACGCCTTCTGTGGGTTGCAGGTTGCCAGAGGTGAGATTGGCAGAGACATATCACTTGCATGTGTGACCCACTGCCATCTCGTTCTAGCTTCCCTTCGGGTGTGGAGGCCACTGTGGCACTATCTAGCTCCACGTCAGCCTAGTGTCACACTATTAACAATTTTTTAATATTAAATATATTTATTTGACACTCCAGAAATTGCAGCGATAATGCTGCAGCACGCATTAATAAAATGAAGAGATAGGGTGCTCCTTTATGTTCTGTAGTGCTTTGCTAGCAACTATACCAATATTTTTTTCAATGGGACACTATAGTTATTGCTTACCAGAAATCTCTTCATCTGTAGTATACTCTGCTAAAGCAGTCAATATCCTGGGCAAATTGCTCTCTAATGCCTCCACAATTAATTGTATTTCATTCGTCTGACGCACTATCTGACTCAGCTTGGGGAAAATTGTTTGTGCTTGTGTTCTGATCTTGCCCACCCCAGGGCGGATCCAGCAATCTCCAAGGCAAATGCGGGCGAGTGCAGCTCGAATCCATCTAGAGAAATTAATTATGTTAAGTTACTATTGATAGTGACTACAGTAAATTATAGTTAGTTTATATATTTATATTTTTTATTAACAGAGAATATAAATTACCTTGCATTTCTTGTATGTTCAATTTGATTCTGAAGTATTATATTAGTCTTATGCGAGTGAAAGGCAAATCCTCCAACCACAGCTCTGTTCAATGCCTCATCACCCGCCAAGCGAATTTCCGCCTATAATAAAATTGTAATACATATTTAATCACTTGTTTAAAAACATAACCCATCCTTAGCAGTTTGGTAAAAATATTACGCAAATAAAAATATTATGAATGGCTGTAAATAAATGCTTATAGTTGCGGCACACTATGATGGCCGTTTTGATACAACCGGTTTTGCTTTCTCTTTTTTGGTATGTGAAGTTTATTTACTTCTATGCCATTCTCACCATATTATTCTTTAATTATTCGTCTAACAGTTCATTTTCCAATATTAAGCGCACTAAAAAAGATTAAATGAGCAAAACCAATTGTGTCAAAATGGCCATCATTGTGTGATCAGAAGGGATGATGTAACTATGTGAATATTCTTATAGTCCATCATCTCAAAAAAGGATTGCTCCAAATATTTGAGCAGTGAATGTTTATTTTAATGTATGAATCCTAAAAAAATAAATTTAAAAAAGTTATTAAACAACACAACAGAATTTTTGGGAATTATTAGTACTTAATTCTGTATATACAAACTTTTTATTAATTATTTGTAAATGTGTACTGCTATATCAGATGTAGCTACTAAATAGATTAGAAAAGATTTGAGGTTGCAATGTGTTTGAAATCAGAAAATCAAACACAAACAATTCTAATAACACTTTAAAACTTAACAAGAAATATAATAAATCTATGATTGTACATAAATATAGGTAAACTTTTGTTTTTGTTATATTACATATGTTACACATTTCTACAACATTGAATGAAATTAACAATAAGGCTTTCTGTATTTTGTAACAATAACACTCAAGGTAACTTACACTGTCGTTGCTTGCTAATAAAAGTAATGTGGGCACGGCAGAGTGAAGTAAATTCGCATAATGTCGGGCGCAGTTTGAACGGTTTCCTAGGGCTCCCAAGCATCGTCCAAGGGTCGCAGCCGCTGCCTGCAGCTCATGATTTCTAAAATAAACACATAAATCACAACAACCTTGAATTTCAAACCAAAACCCTAAAAAAATATTCACAAACTTACTTGGCCGTGCTCTCGTTCGCTTTCAAGAATTCTAAAGCTTTCTCTGCTTTTTCCAATATATTCATGGCTGCGATTTATTAGCCAATACTGTCATTGAACGTACGGCTCATAATTATTGGCATAAATTGTTATAATAAACGAATTTCCGTCGCGGAAAATGCAAACAAAACGTGAAGAAAATCAATCGGGACGAGTTGACGTCTATAGGAGTCGTTCAGTAACACAAGCTTATTGGAATCAAGTCAAATCAGCTGTCTGTAGTTGGTTACTGTTTAAAATACATACACCATCATGATTTTATAATATATTGTATGAGTTATGATTGATATAACTATTTCGTATACTTGTGACTTTATTTTTTGTTAAGTTTTTAGGATGGTCTAAGGTTAATCGAAATCCCTACCCTGTCTGTAGGCTGTACGTTTTTATAAATTTTTATTGTACTTACCATACGCCGTTGGTACAATAAAAATTTAAGCGTTGATGGTTCCTAATAATTTTGTTTTCGAACGAAAATTATGGTTCATTCAAACAAAATTAAAATAAATAAAAAATCTATTCAAATATTTTAGTCAAAAAAATTAAGGCTCTTTTCCAATTTAAAATCATTCCATTACAACCGCGGTCTAGTGATATGGGTAATGGACTGCTAAGATGACGTCTCGGGTTCGATCCCAGGTTTTACCATGGCACACACTAATTACTAAACTTATCGATGCTTTTCGAAGTTATGTGTGTATTTATCGCAGGTTCATAAGTGCCCAGTTAATGGCAATAGGCTCGCCACCTATTACATTGGGACTTAAACATAAATTGGCAAAATGTCGGTGCTAGCACCTCTGCCTACCCCTTCGGAGATATAGACGTGAGTTTATGTTATGTTTTCATGTTAAAATAATTCTTTACTTTACTTTACCTTTACTTTCGTAGATTGGCTCTGTTGGAACCATTTGCTCAGCACCTTTAACTTATGAGTGAATTGGACCATACCTCACTTTTGCAAATGTTGAACTTGAAGTTTGAAGTCATTTAATTTTTGAAGTATTGATTTGTTTGATAACAACTGTCACCAGTCTGTCAAAGGCACGATCGATGATAAAAATTAAAATAGAATAGATAGTTCACTACTGTTCGCATTTAGTTAAGACCGACTCCTTTCACAACAATTAATTATCGATAACTTAAGATCTACTGAAATAACTGTCAGTTATGTCATCAGAAGAGCCACCAAAAGTTAACATTATGCAGAATCTCAAAAACGTTTTGTCTAAAATAGAAGCGGCGGTCGCTAAACGCAGTAAAGTAAGTAAATACTCCATTATTACTACATTATTTCTTACTTTTACGATCTATAATATCTAGTTCATTAAAAGTTACAATCGAGTTATCAACGTCTTATTAGCGGTATATCATTGTTTCTTTACTATGAAGACTGCGGTGGTCATATTATGTAGATAACTATATAATTAAAAAGTTAATATTTTTCCTCTTGTGCAATATTGGTATGTATATTGGATTTTCTAACTCAAACAGTGATTCATTCTATAGGGCTTTGAATGTGTAATATCCAATATGATAAAAAAAAAATGTAGATTTATTCATATTTGTTTTACCATCATTTTTTAAATAACTTCGTATTATCAGCGCAGACCTCAACGGTATAATAACGGTTTAACCGACATTTATATTGTGATCAAAAATGTCTAATTTATCTGTTGATGCCATCGACAACCTCCGTGGTGTAGCGGTAGGGCATTCGACTGCTATGCAAGGGGCGCGGGTTCGATTCCCGCTCAGTGCAAATATTTGTGTGCATGAATATGTATATTTGCATTGGTCTGGGTGTTTCTATGTATAATATGTATGTATTTACAAAAAATAAAGTATCTAAGTATGTTTATCCGCATTCTAGATCCCATAACACAAGCTAGTTAAGCTATGCTTACCATGGGTCTAGATAGCGTTGTGTAGAATGTTGTGGAATATTTATTTATTTATTAAAATCAAAGTTAGGTAATTTTTTTTATTCTGCTGGAGATCTACCATTTTGAGATATTGTTTAGGCATTCTACTTGTAACTAGAAATATACCTCAAGATATCATAAACCTTCCATTTACACAGTTGCTATCTAGAAACATGCATTTATTTGGTCTACATTATGAAATATTACCTACCAAGTAGTTATTATCTGTCTTATCTTGTTGTTCTGCGGTAATATTTAAAGAATTGTTATAATGTGTTTATTGGTACATAATATTAATAAGATAATGTTTTATTATCATGTAAAATACCTACAAGAATAGTTCCTACATTTGTTACTTTTTTAACAATATATTAAGGTGTCAAAATATAAGAAGTTTTGGAAACAAACTCCATCTGCTATTCAAAAAAAGAAACTAAATTTGGATTTTATATTGGACCCATTAACTAGAGGGATAGTAATGTCTAGCTCTAAAACTATGTAGGGCTACCTATTAGTTAACAGCAAAATATAGTCTTTCAAACAAGTCATGTGATATCCCAAAGCTTCTTTATAAAGTGACAGTAAATATAAAACTCTTAATCTTAATTGTCGTGGAGAATTCTTTTAAAATTACATAATAGAGGGAACAACTAAATTGTTAAAATCTCATTCCCCTTTCAAAAAGTTTTGACCTATCTCAGCTAATACCTCTTGATAGCTGTGGGACAGATATAAATTAAATTACGTCTGGTGCAAAATCAATCAATAAAGACTCAACTGGGTGGATGTATTGCCCTTTTCTGTGGGCTATTTTATCCATTAACCCTGGTTCTCCCCTGGCAAGATTGTGGGGTGTGTATCAAATATACAGTCAACAACAAAAGTAGCTCAACAACTTCCTGTTTACTAATCACTGGGGTTCCTAAACCTAACGAAAAACAATGAACAAAACATGAAATATAGTAACTTTGTCTTCTACGGATCATAAAACTACTCATACATTAATTATTAATACATGTATTTCAGTTTAAAAATGGTTTGTAAATATTTTAATGTTAATCAACTTATGTCGTTGACTGTACCATCTGTTATAACCTTAAACCTATACCTTTTCAGAGTTTACCACAGATTGCACCGAAACTGGTAGCAGTATCAAAAGTTCGACCTTCTTCTGACGTTGTTGCAGCATATGAAGCAGGTCAAAGAGATTTTGGAGAGAACTATGTTAATGAGCTTAGTCAGAAAGCCAATGATCCATACATATTAGAAAACTGCAAAGATATTAATTGGCATTTGATTGGTCCCCTTCAATCAAATAAAATAAATAAAGTGCTGAGTGTACCGAGATTGCATGTAATAGAAACAGTACATACACAAAAGTTGGCTGATACCTTGAACAAACAGTGGGTAAAATACAGAAAGGGAGAGGGTAAACTGTCTGTTTTCGTACAGGTTAACACTAGTGGAGAAGAAGGTAATCACAATATTAATTACATACCTATGTACATATTTAAGACAATTGCCGTTAATAGGGAGTACCTATAACGTTTTTAATTTGTGTATATGATAAGGTGTAATGTGCATTGTGCTTGTAAATAGATGTATTTTTTTTTCTTCTTTCTTTCTTTCTTTCTTTCTTTCTATAAAGAATTAGAAAGAGCAAAGTATTTGAGTAAGAGAAAGTAATAGCTCCAGAATCTGGAATTCACAATTTTGTAACTTTAGCTGCCTGTGACCAGGAATTTCGAATTAAATGAAATTAAATTTATTCATAGGAGACTGTGTGGAATGTGTGGTTTCAGGATGTGAGTTCCATGCCCACAGACATGTCCATTTGCATTAGACAATTTGAGTTAAGAAATATTAAAATTAATAAAGCTACCCCTGTGCTCATTTTCCGTGTTTAAACTGGCAACATTTTTATAACCTTTCAGCGAAAAGTGGAATTGAACCTGCAAATGCTGCAAAGTTAGTGGAACATGTGATGAAGAACTGCCCCAACTTGGACTTCAAAGGTTTAATGACTATTGGAGAGTATGACTATGATGTGTCCAGGGGCCCCAATCCTGATTTCATCTCTTTATTGAAAATCAGAGAGGAAGTATGCAAGGATCTAAATCTTGATATAAAGGAAATTGAATTATCTATGGGGATGTCTGCAGATTATGAACATGCAGTAAGTATAATAATATTATTTTATCTATTGGATGCTTTTGAGGTCCTACCAAGATGTTTGGCCCTTAAGCCTACCAAACCTGCATTTATTACTTCTTAATCGTGAACAAATAGAGCCGGTGCGGCAGGTTATATCGGCCGTCTGTGGGTCGTAGGTTGCCGGAAGTGAGATTGGCTGTTAAATATCTCTCGCGCCCCGGCTGACCCAAGGCCATCTCTTTTGAGTAGGCCTTCTTGGGTGTGTTGACCATGGAGCCACCATCTAGCTCCTGGGCTTCTGCTAGGGTGGCTGGTGGCTCCACCCGTCACCCCCGAGCCCGCGCTTATGGCAGATGTAGGTCGTTATACGCCCTCCGAAGCCTTTGCATGTCGCAGGCTGTGCGGTCTGCGAGTATCCTACGTTCCTGCTCCGCCGTCTCCTCCTCGTGCATTACTAACTCGCAGAAGGTGGTGGCGTTAGCACACTCATCCGCACAGCATACCCATACCATCACCGGGAGCAAGGTGCCGAGAGAAAGAACTCCCACTCCTAGGGCCACCACCAGCTCCTGCCTCGGCGTCTCCTACACCGGGCACTCGGTGAGCGTGACCGTTACTGGCTTGCAGGGTGCAAACCAACAACACTTTCTGGGTTGAAAAGCCAGTAATTGTCATCAATCCCTTACTTAAAAGCCAACTCGCCCCTATTTCTACATGCATTATTATAAAAGTGACGTGTACCTGTCGAGCGATAGCGTGCGATAGTCTATATATTTGGCCGCTGATCTACCTAATTTGTCGGCAGATTTACCATATTTGGGCGACAGATTTGCCTTTGGGTACCAATATTTTATGACAAAATGTAAACTTAACTTATTGTATTATATTTCGGTATTGAATATATTGTATCTATTCGGCGAATACCTTTTTTTAATTATTAAAAAACGTAAATTGTTGTCCTCTTTCTCGATAAATCATTACAGTTAGATTACTGTACCAACCTCATCCTCAGATAAAAAGTAAATTAATCCACCATTTAATTTTAAAGTATTCATAAAAAATCTCAAGTATTTTTAATATATTTTTATAAATAGAAGAGCACTGTTCAGTTTGTTTCTTACAAAACTTTTTAATGCCCTTTCTATGTGGCTGCAATCTATAGAATATCTAATTCCTACATAATCTTATCAATGTAATTAAAGCCGCCCGCGATCTAATGTGCGAGCATGTATGCCAGTACTTGCACTTGCGGTTTCATGTAAGTCATGTAAGTTACGTAAGCCGTGTGGAAACACGAGAGTAGAATTTGGGCCACCCCAACTCTTCCCATGCCGTGTCGTACAAGGTGACTAAGGGATAGAGCTGTTTAGCATCAGAAAGATATACCTAATATAGTTCAGACTCAGACACAGAAACAAGGTTCGAGTCAAAAATAGTGCCCGGAAGACGGTAATAGGCTCGAAAAAAAAACAATGATTGCTGAAATGTGGGTATTCATTTATTTAGCCTAACCCTTCGGGTATAAAGGCGTGATTATATGTTTGTATGTAAATAAATACTCTACTCTCTTATGTTCTTGCAGCCTTTTGCAAAAAACCGCTAGCAGTGCGTGCACGCATACAGGGGCACGCATTCGTAGCGGACGACCTAAATGAGAATCTGTGAAATGACTTAAGATCTGCTAATATATTTTTTAATTTACTTATAGATTGAATTGGGAGCAACAACAGTACGAGTTGGTACAACCATTTTCGGGCCTCGACCTCGACCCCCTAAAGACATTGAATCAGATTGAATGGATACATTTTAGTGTTATACTGCTTACCCCTCGTTTCCACCTAAGTATAAAACATGTATTTGACAAGTTGCATTATGTCACAGGCTAGGTATAGTGTGAACGCAAATGTGTTTTAAACTTGTTTACAACTTGTTGGCTATACATCCTATGTGAGCGAAAAAGACACATGTATAAAACAAGTATTGTGTTTTGATTAGTCTTCTACAAGTCTTTTTTTTATGCCACTTAGTTGGCAAACAAGCAGCAGCAGCATGGTCTATGGATGTGTGCAACACCAAAGGAGTTACACTCGCGCTGTCAACCCTGTAAGCATTGAGAGTTTCTGTGCCTGTAGTGTAAAGACAAAGCAGGACAAGCTTTTGGTCTTCCCACTGACAGTACAAAAACTCTCCAGTGATCTCTGGCTACCCTACTCACCGCCGGGAACACAACACAAGGTTATTACGGTCGTGGTATTCTGTAGGGCGGAGGTACTTCTCCAGTCGGACTGCTCTATTGGACGGAAATACCGCCGTGTCCTACCTCCATGTTAACAAGTTTTGTATAGACAAGTTTAAAACTTGTTTCGTGGTGAAAACGAGGGGTTAGACTGATAACTGATGCATATACTCGATGTTCGGTAGTAAATTACTATCTTTGAATATGATTATGGCTATAAGCTAAATTGTTAAATAGAAATTTCATTTTTATGAATGTTAAATGTTACAAAGTAAAATGTTGTTGTAAGGTAATAAATGGGCTTCCAATAGATTATTCTTTGTTTTTTTTTTCTTCTTCTGTCAAATCTCTCAAATTCTGTTTTTATACGTTGGAAGTTAAGCTTTAGCTAGTTCACTTCCGCCGAGCTCGGAGGAGAGGCTCTACAAATCCTGACTTAACGACATGACGTGTTGTCCTGATTCGGACGTGTGAATAGTTTCGCAGCGAGAGATGTCATAGACCGTGCAAAATGGAAGATTATAAACCGGAAAGCGAAAGAATGGAAGAGTAAGACCCTTGGGTTTGATTTCTGGAATTACTCTTCCTCTTGTTCGAAGCAACTTGTAGTAAACACGATTCCGCAAAAAGAATGGACAATCTGGCATCTACTCCTATTAGTAGATATAAGCACAGATAATATAATATAACTATAAAGCGCCCATGACTCATGGTTACGCAAAATAGGACGACTAAAAATATATGCTTTATATTTGAAGTAAATGGTTTTATTCATATTTTAAGTTTTTTCATAGGTACCACTTAAGTGCCAGATGCAGCAGGACAGCGTGCCTATACACCGTGCATAAATTGGCCGTGGGCGTATGCTACATCAGGGGTGCCACACTCTTGCTGCGGACTCTGTAAAAACCTTCTGATGCCCTTCCTGAAGAACTTTCTTGTTGGGTCAAAGTAATAAAATTCTAAACCCCATTCATGGCTCTTCGCCTGAATGATTCGATATTTGGTACCTTTTGGCACATACACAAACACTATTATCATAATGTTATTTGAAGACAAACAAAATTATAACATAGAACACTACTAAATCTAACAATAGCCCTAGCAAATATTTTTAGGAGTTAGTAACACTACCGCCTACGCTTGTCAACATTCGATTGAATGAATATTTGATATGAATATGAACTATGAACGAACGAAATTGCAAACTCTTCAAACTGAACTGAATTGACAATTGACTGTGAGTGAGTGACTGACTAGTAAGTAAGTTAAGTTGAAGTAAGTTTCCGAACGCAATAGTTGACGCACGCATATGATTTGAAGAGAAGAAAGTTTGTAGGTACATTTTGTGTTCCACATACCAAAATAAACATTCAAATTAATTGAATAAAAAATAAAAAACTTCCCAAGTGTTTATTGTACGTGTTTTAGTTTGTGAGTTACACAGATGTGATATTTTTCCCACTGTGAAGAGTGGAAATTGTTAATTTTTGTGTCAACAAGTTTATATCCTCATTTGAAAGTTATTCAAAGAAGGCCGTATAAACAGGTAAGGATAACTACTTTTAATTGTCCTGATAGTGATGAGGTTACAGCTTTTTCTTTTTAATTTTATTTTACTTTTACACGTAAATCTACGTACTCTGTGAAAGTTCAAACACTATTGTGTTGAGGATGCAGCTTAAATTTTCTGTCACAAGTAAGAACTGTCTTGTACCAGTAAAAGTACTGATTTTTACTGGTATCCCTAAGCGTACGCTGAATAGGCAAGAAAGTTTAGCGTATTTCACGCATTATATTAGATTTAAATTTAGAAATCGAATATCCTATTTAGTTAAAATAACGTTAAGTAGGTACCTTCATTTACTATGCCCTGAAAAAATTTAAAAAGTATTTTTTTTAATTGTTATGGTGTAATAGTTGCAGCGTCGGTAGCTTAGTGGTTAAGAAGTGGGCCTTACGATCGAAAGGTCCCGGGTTCGAATCCTGGCCGCACACTACCGACGTGAACCCACTCCTAGCGCATGCAATTTAGCTTAGTTGGAGGGTTTAGAGGGAATATTAGTAATTGTGGTCACTAATATTCTTTAAAAAAAAACTACAGTTGTAACTTGGGTTTGTTATAAAAAAAATATTTTGCATAAAGTAAGAAAGAAAAATACCAAAAAAAGACCGAAAAGTTATACCACCTGTCAGATATTATGTGACGGACAGAATTTAAAAATAATTCCTAATTTGTATTAAAATCTACTTTTATACAACTAAATTCAATTACTTAATTAAATAAGATGTTATGTTGTACAATACATAAATAATAATACTTCAATGAAATTTAAAACTAAAAACTATGATTAGGTACTAAAATACCCTGAAGTAAATAAATTAAAAAATTACAGCTATATAAAATAAAAGAACACTTGTCACTAGTATGTTCCCATAAATAATTTTGTGGACACTTAAGGTATGATTCTGAAGCCAACCGCATTTAACAACTGCCGAAGCATGCAGCAGGTATGTGTAATTCATCACAATTTCTCCATGGTCCCCCTTATCCATATCGAATTTAAACAAGTAATGTATGTGATGCATGCATTGGCAGTTGTCATGTGTGGTCAGCTTCAGAATCATATTATTATTATTATTATAATTTTATTGTTAGCCTAGTGGTATTGCTGCTGAGACGAGGTCTCGGATTCGATCCCAGGTTTTACCATGGCACACACCAATGACTTTTCGATGGTTTTCGAAGTTATATGTGTATTTAACGCAGGTTTATAAGTGCCCGGTTAATGGTAATAAACTCGCCACCTATTACATTGGGACCTAAACATAAACTGGTGAAATGTGGGTGCTAGCACCTCTGCCTACCCCTTTGGGAATATAGGAGTGAGTTTATGTTATGTTATTGTTTGATACCCTAGCAGCTTAAAACTGATGATTGTCCAGTCTATTTTTACAAATGTTTTTGTTAGGAGCACGTATTACTGTTTCTGGCAGGGAGATCCAGGATCGCACCACCCTTTATTCATATGCATGCAATCACACTCGAACGGTAGAACAGATCTAGCTGAAACTAGGTACTATCACGGGGATATATTATAGATGGGAATAACATAGAGACTAGTTTTTATCCCTGGAATAGATTCCCATGAGTTCCAGGAACTGGATTAAAATTCAATGCGGCGAAGCCATGGGCAACAGCTAATTAAAAAAAAAATGCTAATTCAAATGACAATATAGAAATCACACCTCAGTTGCTTCATTGAATCATCTAGCCACTCTCTGCCGATGTGGTAAGCAACGTTGCTACTTTGCTCACACCATGTGAATTCATATAATTAACACTTGCCTTTGTAGTAATACTTTTTTTATATTTGAAAATCTTGTTCAAAGTTTCACATGTATTTTGCATCTGGTTTAGGTCAAAAGGACAAGTTTTTTTTTTTTTTTTATTATTTATATAGGACACGTCAATTGGCTTCAAAATTCAGTCTCAATCTAATGTCAATCTTTCAAATGTCAAAAACGAATTTTAAAATTTAATTTTAAAAAAGATTTTATTAGGAGAATTGGCATTCTAGTTTAGATCAGGATACCTATTTTGAAGTTTTTTGGCTGCTAGCCAAAATAATTCACATGCAACTTTTCTTCTCGGAGTATAGTTACAGGTTGCCTAAAAAGTGCAGTGTTGTACTATGGACAAAAAGCCATAGTAGCTTGTGTGTGTTATTTTGTCTGTTATGTAACAACATAACAGATAAAATACCTCATTGTTTACAAAGGCGAGCTGAACTATGTAAGGGTTAATACCCACTGAAAGAGCAGCGATCAGCAGCGTCATTTTGAGGTATAATATTACAAACCATTACCGGAGAAAAAGTTCTTTATCATTTGAAGGCGAAGAGGTAGCGCGGCACCGAGAGTTGTCGCGCGGCTGTTCGTACAGCCTATTTCTAGTGAGAGTTTTCCAGCAAACCATTGAGCAGTGTTGTACTTTGAATTGAATGGGTAGCAAGCAGAAACATTAAAACAAATAAAAAGCTTCTTAGTATGCCAATCGAAGAAAACTTTCATTTACCATATTAATATGTCTCTCATATAAGTCATATATTATGTTGACACAATCATTGCGTACGCGATTGTTTAAGTTTTTACGTGCTACGTTTAATATGGGCGCGTAGTTTTTACTTTCAACTTTCTAGCACTTGTGAGTTATACCTATTAATGATGGTAGTATACACAGACTGAATGTGTAATGATTGTAATATGCGTTGGATCGTACAGTCTTGGTGTTTCCATTTCGACCGGCGAAGTACAGTGGTAGTGGTAGGACGACGCCCATCAAGTAGGGAAATCCACGGCTATATTAATACCTCATAGTGCGCGCTGTTTTCGGTTGCAACGTGTGATGGTGACTTCACTGCCTGTAGCAAGCGTTATGATGATAGAATGTGGCCGTGGGCGTCATGAACAATTCTTCTGAGCCCACACCATTGCACATTTATAGGCCATAGAACACACAAAGTTCCTCCTGAGGCCGAGTGGTTCTATACAGTCTGGGTATGGGATCGTCGACGATTTTAACCGCGCGTTTTAGCCGAGTCGATCGGGTCAGATTATACCAAAATGGTGGTAATACCTGGTGCCCCTACAAAAAATTGACGGTGTACTCCATGTGGGGTCGAACTTGTGACTTACAAAGTAGTATTAGCACCGCAGTAATGTACTGCTTTGCCCTTTTGAGCACTCCTAGTTTTTTAAATACCAGTCTGGCTTCGTCTCCCAAATGACTGCGCTACTGGACATCTCTAAAAGAACTCTTGCAAAGACAGCGGTTTTATAATTTTAATCGAATGATTGTGCATGTTTTATTTCCCGTAAGTAGAATAATAGAACCGAAGACCTTTAAATCACGTAACAATGCGACTGGCGACAGGCGACAAAAATATAATAAATATGACATTCAAGACTTGCATACGTTCACTTTTATAATCACGAACGAATACCTACTTCCTTGAAATATTTATAATTGTATTTACTGTTTTTAAAATTTAACAGTAAGCGTAACATCTTATTGACGTTAGGCAGAAGGATAAAATTCGAAATGGGGTCATTCAACAAAGAATTAAAGTAGCTTCCAAATATAGCTTCCAGAATATGCAAACTGAAGTAGCGGTGGGCGATAAATCTGCCGAAGAACCGATAGCCGTAAACAAATCCTAGAGTGGAGACCTCCAATCAGTGCACGAACCCAAACAAGCTCCAATTTCTCTCCCAAAATGTTCACACTAATAAAATATAGCGAAAATATGAATATGCAACAATAAATTCATCACACTTAGTGCTCCAGTTAAATCAAGAAAGGAGGCTAACTCGCTTTACTATTTCTCCCTATTTTGTAACTTATAAACGAACGGTAGCTAAACAGTGTTACCAGATGTCATTGTATTTTTACTGAAGTAACTTGTTATGCTTCACGGT
Organism: Eilema griseolum; assembly: GCA_963662185.1. Taxonomy (NCBI): domain Eukaryota; kingdom Metazoa; phylum Arthropoda; class Insecta; order Lepidoptera; family Erebidae; genus Eilema; species Eilema griseolum. The sequence continues at coordinate 15,426,693 of OY759252.1, forward strand.
TATAGCCAATAGCCGTGTTAAATTGATGACATCTGTGCGTGATTTCGAGATATCCTGTCATTATATAAAACTAGGAGCCGTGTCAGTAAATAATAATCTATTTAACGCAAATCGATAATCTTTTTTGATAAGCGATGAGGTATCCAATAAAAGAATCCTGCAGCTTGATTAATTTAACTATTCAATTTGCAAAATGTTGAATTCTTAAAAATGTTGAATGTGCAAAGTGTTGAATGCCCAAAATGTTGAATTTTCAAAAAGTAAAATTTCTTAATCGAACCGCAGTGTTGAATTGTTATTTTGTTGAGAAGTTAGTTTTTAACTGTGTGGAACAGACAGCAGCTACACTTAGTATCTATCCTATATGTATATAGTCGAGAGACGTAAGACGTTCTCCACATTTTCATTTCCGAAAGAACTTGAAAGTAAAGCAAACAAACGATCTTCTGATATAAATATATCAATAAATATTTTTACTTTCAAAAACCAGTAATTACAAAATTAATAACATCCGGTGAACATGGTCTTAACGACTTATCACGTAATGAGCCATCTACCGAAGAGTCATTCTACAGTCAGAGTCACAATGATCTTGACAACAAAGTGTCAAAATGACTTTAAACCATTAAACTAAGGTATTAAGAGCAAGTCAAACTGTATTGTGCAAACTAAAGGTGTGTACCATATATCAGAACAATTAGTCAATAGGAAGAAAGGCATTAAGATCATTTTGAGTACTTTGCTCGTCAAGATCATCAGGTCTATCTTGACGTACAAAATACTCAAAATGATCTGCTGACAGTTCGTTGACAAACAACAGACATACAAGTCTTATTTTGACGCAGGAACGGACGACGGAGTTATTATTATGATATAGCGGCACAAAAAAGAAAAAGTTCTTAAAACTTATAACCGTAAAAGGAACGATTTGCTGTCGCTTTCATTTCAACTTCAAAGTTAACATTAAACAAATTATAACGCTCGGTGCAATGATTTAGAAATTCGTAGCGCTGCTTTCGAACCAATAATACTGCAGTAAAATGTTTGTTTCTGCATAGCTATACAAATACATATCATGCAGGTTTCCACAGATGTGCCCTAAATTATATAGCCCTGGTTCCACTCTCCCGCTTATCCTTTCCATTTACGGAGGACAGAATATGCTCCACTTCATGTTACTACGTGGGGCGCACTATAAGTTTCCGGAATGAATATGAAAAAATACTATTAAAGGTACAAAATTAATTTATTGTTTTTCAAAATAATCTCCCTTGGCGTCTATGCACTTTTTCATTCGATCAAACCAGTTTTGAAAACTTTTGTGCCACTCCTCTGTGGTGACCTCTGAAACGTGTTTTTCATACTCCTCGACAGCCTCTTCTGGTGATGAAAATCGTTGGCCGCGTAATTGGTTCTTAATTTTTGGGAACAGATAAAAGTCACAAGGTGCCAGGTCGGGACTGTATGCAGGATGACTCATGAGTTCTACATTTTTCGCCTTCAAAAAGTCGTTTGTCTGTCTGGCCGTGTGAGAACTAGCATTGTCGTGGTGCAGGATGATACGGCGTTTACGGTTATTTTTACGGAGTTCGTCAATAACTTCCGGCAAACAAATGGTCGTGTACCAGTCACTATTCACAGTACGACGATTTTCTAAAGCAACAGTAGCCACGTGTCCAGTTTTATTAAAAAAAGAAGCAATCATCCGCTTAGATGCACTTTTCACGCGCGCCACTTTGGTTGGTTTCGGCTCATCTTGAAAGACCCATACGCTCGATTGCTGCTTTGTTTTGGGATCGTAGCAATAAATCCATGTTTCGTCACCTGTTACTATGTCCCACACCAAATTTGACGCACCTTCGTTGAATCTGGTAAGCATGGCACTGCACCAAGTGACGCGGTCCGTTTTTTGATCCTCGGTCAAGTTATGTGGGATCCACCGCGAGCACAGCTTTCTCACACCCAAATGTTTGTGTAGGATTGATTGTATTTGACTCATGCCCATTTCTAAGGATGCGCGAATTTCATGGTAGGTCACATGCCTGTCTGTTTCAATCATACGGCGCACAGCATCGATGTTTTTGTTGGTCACAGCGGTGGACGGCCGACCATCGCGAGATTCGTCACTGAGATTGATACGACCACGCTTGAATTCTGCAAACCAGCTATAAACAGTCGTCTTGCATGGAGCTTCATCGCCAAAAGCTGTTTCAAGCCGAGCGATGCTCTGTTGAGCCGTCAAATTACACTTAAAATCGTAGAAAATCATACTACGAAAATTTTCCCGAGTTAAATCCATGTTGATGCAGACACACAATTTTTTAAATGGCGCCACAAGGTAAAAACAAAAGACAGTCAGATGAAACAAACTGTATTCTATAGCCAAAGAGTTCTATTTTCAAATGTTGTAATAAATTTTTAAATATTGTTTATGTAAGTAGCCAGTTCCGGAAACTTTTAGTGTAGGTAACCTATGTATTATGTGGCCATAGTCAGAGCGTATTTTAATACTCGCGTAAACTTTCCACACTATAAACTACCATAAGCTTCTGAATCCAATCGGAAACACCAACAACGTCGTAAAATTACTCCATATTAAACCCAATGCAATGGTTAACTACTGCTACGAAACTGTTAACTCACTACGCATAATTAACCAGAGATAACCTGTTGTACAATACCTTGAGCAAAAGCATGACTGACCGGCGACAAAAGAGGTATGTATATCGTATTGTATTTGATAGGAAGTAGAGTTTTGAGGAAATCGTGGAAATTGTTAAGTAACCCTTAGTTGGAAAAGGGTTACGTAAACGGGTATAAAGGAAATTATGTAAGGATTTGTTTAGTATGATGAAAACATTTGACAGCGTCATTATCATCACACCTGTTAGTCTGTTGCATCCAAAACTCCGGTCTCTAACTCTATTTCCGATTTGACTTATTCTTGGCGGAGGGGTTCTCCGGGCCTAAGGGTTGCAGGTACGGTTGCCTGTCACCCCAGCTTAGTAGGCCTGCGCATCCCCTTTCTGGGGTAGGATAGGGTCATCTCAAAACCGTAGATGACCCAGGTTCATCTAGGATGTAAGAGAATACCTTATTGGGTAATCTTACACCTCGGCAGTTAGAAACCTTACACGGCGCAGTAGCGTGCAGTTTTAGTTTGTTCGAGTCCGAAATAACCACTCCGGTGGCTAACGAATATGGTATTCTTGGGGATTTCCGTAAGATCTTAGAATACATAATTTGCAGTTTTATAATTAACATACGACATAAACACAGTAAATATTAATGACCCATAGCTAATTTTATTCAACCTTAATGCGTTTCCAAGTTCAGTATTTGCATTAAAACACATCGTGAAGGCAATAAACTATTTTTAAAGAATGTCAATAATATTCAACGATTCTTTGAACACGGCCGAGTAATACTTTTTATTACTATCGGCACAGAATAAATAAGAGTTATTGTTGTATGTGACTTCGTTAGGTTTGTTTAAAGGAGGTATGTACCACATTTTGTTGTGTTATCTGAAGTTATTTATTGGGTTCCCTTGGACTATTTGAAGCCCGACTGAGTCTATACGAGATGAAGCTAACGATGGATGTGTCAGACTCTAGCCGATTAAAACACCACAGTGTTTCTTCATATCGGTCTGGGTGACTAATAAAGGGTTTCTCGGAGATCTTTAAAATTAAATCACAAATGAAAAAAGTAAGTGGCACATACATATAGCCACAGATTCGAGGAAGTCGGATGCAATATCAGTCGCAAATGTACGTATTTTGGCAAAATAAGTAGAGTTAGTAATATTGTGTGTAACCCCAAATTGTCAGTTAACAATGAACCGTGCCAAAATTGTTATTTTTTTAATGTTTTTAATTGTTACACTTAATTCGTATTTTTATTTCTTTTATTTACTCTGAATACTTCAGATGCTAGCACTAGAGTTACAATTGAGGATTAGTTAACTAAAGTCAAGGTTGTGAGTCGAAAATTTATGCCTGCTTGCGAATATGATGTTGTGGCTTTGATTCCTTTGTCGAGGTGAGTATTCTTTTTTTTCTGTTAGTGTCTACTCAGGCAAACTGGCATACCAGTGAAAGCACGGCAAGATTGGAGGAGTTAGACGGCTGGGGCTGTTGCTTACGTAAAAGCAAAATTAAACCAAACTAATGATTAGGAGAAATGAGTAGGAGAGTTGACCCCAGCGTCAAAATACAAGCTTTGGGTTGGCCAACCGGAATTGGCGCTCGGATGATGATAAATATAGGTTGCCTGTGGTTAAAGGCGTCATGAGCGGACTTTCGAGTGACAGGTGGTCCGTTTTATAACAATTTCCCCTAAAATAACTAAATATTTGATATACCTTTGCGTAGCTATTCTACAATACTAAGTATATTAGGTATACCTGACCCAAAAGTAACCTATGCAGGTTACACCTTAAATAAATATGTATGTTAAGCTACAAAAACCTATTCTTTGGTCGTGTGCATATACACGTAAAAAAATACCAAAACTGATTGAAACACCCATCTAATAGTTTAAGGTAATCACAATACAATGGCTGGTATTATTGTTATGGCTGTACCTACACGTTGTGTATTGTCTGATTGACGATTAAATGTAGAGGTCAGTGGTTATGAAATTGAGGGTGATGATACAATGGACTGACTGGCGGCTGGTACGTACACCACCTGTACTAGGGTATTGTTCTGTAGGCCATTTGATAAACGTTTAGCATACTAGTGCCAAAAGGTCATTGGATTTTCTCTTCTTCTGTTTGTTTGTAAGTAGCTATTTGAACTTTCTAAGACGCCAGCCACACGCTCATGGGGACACCGGTAAACTATATCTTCAATTAATATTAGATTAATAGTAAACGTGTACTGCCATATCCATATTTGTATACCGGAGACCCTTATGAGCGCCCCTGAAAACGCAATCCAGGTAGCAGCACTGGCAAAGCAGAATTTGAGAGTAAAAATGCAGTCACTTGCCGATTCAACAGAAGAAGTAGTAAAATATGCGAAGTACTGATGTTTAATCTACTATAGATATACCGCAGTCTCTCGTGAAATTCAAGACAAACCAATTCATGAGGAAAAGAGCATTAGGAGAGCTGAAGGGACTCCATAGTGCAACTTTTGGTTGCAATATAGTGATGATAGCAGGAGTTATATCTACCTACTTATTCACTAACAAGAATAGTTGCTAATAATGTGCGGGTTCACACGATATTGGCATTATAATACCATTTAATGTACATTTTCGACATCCACATTTTCATAATCTACAAGTCAAAGAACAAACTACAATACTTATTGCTACAAGAATATTGCAATTCCGGTATATTTCCAGAATGTGCCAACTTTTCTAGGTTACCCCTGCCGTAACAGTAGTTTCATCATCATCATCATCATCATCATCATCCAGCGATTTCCTACTTGTATACATGGTTTTTGATTGCTATATTGACTTTTCTGGGAACAACTGCCTTCCGACCTCCAAACAATCGTTGTTGTTGGTGACAATCACTACTGACTATTTCCAAATGTTGCTAATCTCTTCTGGGATACTTATTCTAATTTTTATAGGACGATCACTGCTGTTCGTAAGCTTCACCTAAAAACTTCACATGAACGTTTCCAGGTTCCATGACAGTTTAACTTACACCAGGACTTCCCGCGTTATCGTGTTACTGTTACTGTCGTGGTTACTGTCGTGGGAATACGAGTGGGATAAATCCCATTCATAGAGACTTATCTCACCAATTTGTTAAATAATATATACAAATAACAAGACTCGCATCTCAGATAACCAATATCGTGAGAAAGTCGATGTGGAAATTGCACCCTGCTCTGACTTGTCTTATAAGGAAATTGTCTCACACTTCCGTGATGTAATCGATACTAGGAGGAGGTGAGTAATTTTAGTCGCTTGTTACGTGTACAGTTGATGTTTCAAGTGACCGGATCTATTAGCATGCTTTTATTATATTCATTTGTACCAAATGTAATAAACAAATCTTGGAAGTCGAATTTACCCTTGTGACAAACTGACAACCTTGTGTATGTGATACTTAGAGGGTAAGATGTAACATACATACGTATAATCACGCCTTTATGCCCGGAGGGTTAGGCAGTGGTAAGGTAAGATAGCCTAGTATATTACCTCTGGAATACAATAACAGAGTAAGTTCCCGTGGAACATCTAGGTGATTTAAAAGATGTTCCACGTGTACGTGCTACTAACCCCTTAGCTTATGGTACCTACTGATCGCGCATGGAATACTAATCCCGTACCCCCAACCCAAAGGCCTATCTTCGACTTTAAAAGACTTTAAAAGATATAAAAAGTAACCTGCGTGCTTTTCCAGATTATAATTTTATTTATCTGGACGATTTTCATTCGGATTCGGCCAACAATATTTTCGTGAAAGAAGTCCAACAGAAGTCAAGATAAAAAGATTTCGGCAAGAAATTCCAAGACTAGTACCGGGTTTTTCTTCTACAAGATGTTACTATTAGAAAGTTGTTCAGGGTCGGTAGCACGAGTGTGACGTGGTACTCCTGGTGTTGCACACGTAGACCCTGTAACCACTTCCCATCAGGTGGGCCGTACGCTCGTCTGCCACCTAAGTGCTATAAAAAAGGATGAACAAGCAGCTATTATCACTCACCAGAGCAGCACTGAGTGGTTGTCTTGATCTGTTCCTGTACAATTCGATACGTATCTTAAAACAGCAAAACTATGCTGAACGAATCGATTGAAGCTAGCTAGTTTTTTTTTTAAATCAGCGTCTTCGCAACTCAAGAATAACAACATTAGTTTTGCCTCCTTCGCTTTGGTCCGTTGCGTCAGTTTCTGTATGAGAGTTTACCTTCTATAGTTCAAGTAATTGGTTATGCAAGACCAGGATCGAAGGTCAAATAAATAGTTAGTAAATCGACTGTTTTATGGACAATTCGACAATAACATAGATGTCTAATTATGATAGCGTTATGGCGTGGCGGTAGTGAACGCGAGGAGGCACGGTTTCGATTTTCGATCCTCCCTCAGTGCAAATATTTGTATAATAATGGGTACTTGCATTGGTCTACCTCGGAGATCACGTTAAACCGTCATTCCTGGTTGTCATATGAACATCGATGGTAGTCGTTACTGGTAGTTGGGAGAGCCCTAAAAAGTCCAACAACTGGTCTAACTGTAATAGCTTCCATTTTGCTAATATGTTTTGAAGGCCAGGTGGCAGCTAGACTAGGAAGCGAATCCCAGACTTCAAGGTGAAAGCTTCAGAAGCGACTGGGATTAATGCTTAACGGCGATTGACCCTGGGTCTGCCGGCCGGGGTGCGAGAGAGAACAATAACCCTCAGACGCCGTTTGTCTTAGTCCGACATAACCTGTCTCACTAGCTTTCTACTATGGTAATAGGTACCTACTGATAGTACTAATGACTCGCTGAGTAATTCATTTGACTATTTTTCTTCGATATTAGTAGGTAATACTTGGTAGTTCCATAAATGTTCCACTTATTTTTAGACACAAACCGCCTGTCGACGATTTTATTTAAAAATATAAGATCCGCCTAACCATTCCATAAGTACTATATAATTAAATTACCGACTAAGTTTCTTTTATTTTATATTTATAGGTACTCTGTAGGCCGTATTCTGTAAAAATGAATAAATAAGTAAATATTTTAAAAAGTATGCTGTGTTGAATTGGGCACGGACAGCGAATGTATAATGAGCGTATTATTGTTGGGTTGGTCGGTCAAGGTCGACCACATACACTGTTCAAATTGGTGATAGCATGAATAAAGAGCAGAGAGCATCCGAACTCAGGCTCTGGATGAAAGGTCAGAAGGAAGGAAGAAAAGAGTAGAAGGGACCATAGAGCGTATGACATACTGACTATTGATTCCGTAGAACCTTTTATACTGACAAGTCCTAGACCTAGACCAGCGACTCACTGGTTCGACTACGTACCAGTGACTCGTAGGTGGAACCAGAGGTAAAATACGCAATATGATTATCGTTATCATATAAAGGTAGATATAAAGAGTATTATTATCTGAAATTATTTGCATTCTAAAGAAAGACCTTCCAAAATAGTTAATTAGTTCCTTTTTTTTATTATGAAATAACTAGTTGAACTGTCTGTCTAACCGTGTGGATGTCGATTATCCCTACAAAACATAGCCTATGTCCTTTCTCAAGGTCTAATCTACCCCTATACCAAATTTCATCAATATCGGTTCACTGGTTTAGGCCTGAAAGCGTGACATACAGACTGACAGACAGAGTTACTTACGCATTTATAATATTAGCACCAGTATTGCGAGTATGAGTAGTTACAGGGCATCCACCATATTATTGTATTTTTGACAGCTCACATACAGTGGTCGATATAACTTTGTTGTTGCGTCAACGACTAAAACATCGAACAAATATTAAGCGACAATATGTCATATTAAGAGTTAGGACACGACGGTATTTCCGTCCAATTGAGCAGTCTGACTGGGGAAGTACCTCCGCCCTACAGAATACCGCGGCCGTAATAAGCTCGTGTTCTGTGCCCGGCGGCGGTGAGTAGGGTAGCCAGAGCTCTCTGGAGAGTTTTTGTACTGTCAGTGGGAAGACCAAACGCTTGTCCTGCTTTGTCTTTAACACTGACGGCACAGAATTTTTAGAGCTTACAGGGTTGGCAGCGCGAATCTGACTCCACGGCCACGGTAACCACTTTCCATCAGGTGGGCCGAGTGTTAGTCTGCAAACCAAGTGGTATTAAAACAATTCATTGACAAGGTCACGTCAGTCAGAAAACAATTTTAGGAATGTAGTTAGTCGATCGACGGTGTTTTATCATAATAAGTGTCCAAGAATGTGTCTAAGTTCATAATACAATACCATGAAATAGCTGTGGAGCACAAGAGCATATTTAAATTCATTCAATGCGAAAATATTTGCACACCTGCCGTTTGTTTAACGATTCTTACACATAATCTAGTATTGTTGTATTATTATAATATTACCTAGTCGTAAAAATATTTGCGTATCGTCGTCACCATTACTTCACGAGAACACAATATAAATACGCGAATACCTACATATTACGAGGGAAATTTCCGTTCTTCGAAGAATACAATATAAATACGCGAACACCTACATATACCTAACGAGGGAAATTTCCGTTCCTCGGGGACTAGAATAAAAATACGCGAACACCTACATATAACGAGGGAAATCTCCGTTCCTCGGAGAACACAATATAAATACGCGAATACCTACATATAACGAGGGGAATTTCCGTTCCTCGGAGAGTACGTCAAGCCGTCGTCATTGGTCCCGGTTGCTATACGAACATCTATGGCAATCGTTACGGGTAGTTTTGTTGTATGGTTCCTTGTGTTTTTCTTGAAGCATTATTGTTTGTTTGAGGATTTTTATGGAGAGCGTTCTGTATATGGTGTGAATCCGTGTGTTAAGTTAGGGCCCAGTTAAAGACCGGCGTCAGGTCTTCGTGGTCTGGCATTTTTTTTATACCACTTAGGTGGCAGACAAGCACACGGCCAACCTGAGGGGAAGTGGTTACCGTGGCCTAAAGTGTACACCGCATGGGAAGGAATGGTGTGGTCCAAATTTAAAGCATTTAGTATGCTAAAACTGAGGTTGGTCGCGGGTTCGACTCCGGTCTGGTCGTTTCACTTTTTCCCAGATCGGCCGATCTGACGCACCGTTTTAACGAAAACTTCAAATATGGCGAATTAGGAAACTGGCGAGTTAGGTAAACTGCCCAATTAGGGAAACTGACATGTGGTGACCTTATCCGTTAAAAGTTAATACATACTTCTAGAATGTGGGTTGTATTACTTTTCTGCCTACACCTTTGGCAATATAAAACTGTAGTTAGATAATACAAAAACATAACATAAACAGTACTTTACTTAACTAGGAATTGAGGCCACTACCGACGCAGTGACTAACTTGATGTTTCAAAATCCTACAGCTGAATGTAGAACTTGTTCAAACTCCAATAAATCTGTTCCAGATATGAACATTTTCGAAACAATGCCTATTTGAGTAGGTATTGATACATTTCTATTCGTAACAACTACAAAAACTTATGTAAGCATCGCCAAAATCTATATATATTTAAGAAATTGTCTAAAGTATAATTTGGACCACCCCATTTCTTCCCATGCGTTGTCGTACAAGGCGATTAGAGGATAGGGCTGTTTAATATTTGATATCAGAATACAGCCCAGACTCAACCTCAGATGCATGGCTCGAGTCAACAATAGTACTCGGAATAGGCAATAGGCTCAACCCCTATTACGTGGGACCGAATTTAATGATTGGTGAAATGAGGGTGTTAATTCACCTCTGCCTGACCCTCCGGGGATAAAGGCGTGATTATATGTACCTATGTATGTAAATATAGTACAGAGATTAAATATATCGTCAGTCAGCTTTTCTTCTTTCATAAATGTCTGTATCCTTTTTAAAAAGTGGCGCGTCCCTCCAACTTCTAATTGGTGCAATTTGATTTGTTATCAATCTGAGGTTGAATGGAAACGAAGTTAAGATAGATAGATATATAGATAGTACTTTATTATACACCAATACATTTACAGCTGAGACAAGTAACATGCATATACAGTTTAATGTACAATGGGCGGCGCTGAAGCGATTTCTTCCAGGCAACCTTATGATGGACAGTAATGTGACAAGACAAGCTATTGTGGCGGGGGTAGTTATGTCTTAGTCGAACGTACTAAAATCATACGCAGTCTTGGGTCATTATTTGTCGAGGGTGAGATTCCCTCAGTGTTACCTGCTTATAAAATCAGAATATCTATTCTTGTAGGTCACAATGTAACATAAGTTAAGTTATGTTTGAACGTCCTGATCATTTCCTTTACATATACTGCCAATTATAAGACAATAGATGAAGTCTTTGAGAAAATATTTATAAATTGCAATAGTTAGTACCTTATTATATTTGCCAGTATCAAGTAAGATGCTGGTTAACAACCACAAACATTCCGACCAATTGAGAAATTTCCTCCTCTTTTAACTCTGTTAAAATTTCTAAATAACAGTGAAAACCATATCAAAACCGTAAATAAAGTAAGCGGAGTACCAGACGCGTAAAAATAACTATTTAATTTATATACTGTGTAATTATCTGGGACTTACTGTGTAATCTTGTGCTGTCAGTTGGATGACTAAAGGCTTGTCCTGCTTTGTCCTCTACACTGACGGCACAGAGACTCTGTGCTTACAGGGTCGGCAGCGCGAGTGTGGCTTGTCTGGTGTTACACACGTCCATAGGCCACGGTACCCACTTTCCATCAAGTGGGCCGAGCGCTTGTCTGCCACCTAAATGGTATAAAAAAAAATTATGATGTTAAATAAATTGCAGATTTCAAGACAATTATCATTAATTTACGTCATCAGCAACTTGGACGGATTTGACGAGATAAATCAACGGGAAGGCATCGAAACGTCACTTGTTTAGAGTAACTGAAATGGTTACGTTTTAACATGCACTAATATGCCCGACTTTACAATTCTTTACCAGCTCCCGTGTTTCCTTCTTCGTACTGTCCCGGGTCCTTCAAGCGGGGGGTGAAAAAGCATCTGATGAGCCACCATTGGAACGTTACTTAGTGTCTGTAATGGTGACCCTCTTTCCTGAGACTTTGCCTTTAACTTACCATCAGGCGGGGTGAAGTCAAGTTGGCGTGTCCTAGATGAAAAAAAAAAGTACACAAGTACATATTTGTAGAGATCATAATTGATAGAACAATTTTATTGTGAACTCTACAAATATGTGAAATCTAGATGAGAATTATAATGCTGATCTGGTGACGCAGTCAGATGGCAATACATGCTACTTGCTAGTAATACCTTGAATTTTGTAAACTTACCCAGGCTACGGTGACCACTTTATATCGCAGAGGTACCAGCATTTGTTTACTACGTTAAAAATATAAAATAAATAATATGTTAAATAATGATGTATCAAGCAACAACATACACGAAAGTTTATCTAGCAATTAAATAATAAACACGTAATAAAATAAAGTTTACACGAATATTACACACTGAAATGAAACAATTTAAAAAAAAATATTGTCACGATTTATTATGTGTAATTTTATTTAGCTATTGTATTCCCGATGTGGGTGCTAGCTCCTCTGCCTACCCCTTCGAGGATATAGGCGTGAGTTTATGTTATGTTATTCCCGACGTTTCGGTAGCATTTCGGCAGCAATGACAAGACTACTTACGGGAAGACAGATATTCTGTCAGACAAATCATCAAATTGTTGGGAATCCATTAAACTTAGTTCTATTTCAAAATATACACGTAATCACTATCCAATAAAAAACCAGCCACACCAAAACAGGTTGCTTAATCATTAATAGCATTTACGCAATTGTCATTGGATGTTTTGGTCAAAACATTTACAATAAACAATGTTTTCGGGAGTACAATGCAGTACAGCATTTGGAGCAGCAATGACCTTATGTTAGGAGCAACGATGCCTGACGACGCGTAGTGAGACCGTTACGTATGTACCACTGTCAAGGTTGAAAGGATTCATTAATTTATGCTATTTAACGCGTTCCGATTATCTTAATTACTGACGAGAATGTGAAGAATTAATGACAGTAAGTAGAGTGGAATTATTGCATGTATAACTACTGAGACAATACTATTAGAATGTGGACAGTTCTGGGTCGATCCGCGCGAAGTGGAATACAAGGCCACCCTATCTCTTCCCATGCGTGTCGTGCGAGGGGGACTAAGGTCGTATACGGATCAGTTTTGGGGTGTACCGCAGTCGACCGGAGCTAGCGCCGGAATTATAAAAATGGCTTCATAGTGTGCCTACCTCCAATATCTGTGGTCATACCATATAAGACTAACAACCGGACCAAGCTGCAGCTGATTCGTAAAACCTGACAATATAATTTAGAAAAGAGTGACGTATTTAATTGCGTGACTCTTGCCTCACGATTCACGTATGCAGCGGCTGTTGCATTACGGACCAGGTGTTTAAATGCAGGCCTAAATAGATTTTTTAACCAATATGTGGCATATTGTGACTTTTGACCCATGTTAATTTATTCAAACATAATTTACAAAATTGAAATCTGAAAGATTTCCAAAAAAAAACCTATAACCTAGTAATCTGGTTCAATCATTGGTAACAAGTAGGTATGCCTACAACAACCATCTAGCAAGTGCGAGCAAGAACAAAGTTTACCAGAATTGGATGAACAACAACATCTCGATGAATGGACATATTATCAGTTATGTACTAAGTTGATAAGCTTTTAGCCGTACGAATATTTTATTCTTGGTATGGCACATAGTCATACATAACGCTAAGACTCGCCAACATCAGTAGGTACAATACAATAAATAGCATACGGACCAACAAAACATACATACATATATTCACACCTTTATCCCCGAAGGGTTAGGCAGAGGTAAATTAACACCAACCTTTTACAAATCATTAAATTCATTCCCACGTAATAGGGATTGAGCCTACTGCCATCTTCCGGGCACTATTGTTGATTTAAGTCATGCGTCTGAGGCTGATTCTGGGCTGTATTAGATCTGTCTGACGTTAAACAGCCCTACCCTGTCGCCTTGTACGACACCGCATGGGAAGAGATGGTCCAAATTCTACTGTGCTGGGAACCACCAACAAAATATAAAATTTTATACATAGGTTAACACCTTACATGCATTCCCCATATCCAATTAAATATAATCTAGCTATGTTCTTCTTCTGACTTTCCCCAAGAGCGCTGGAGTTGAAATAAATTAAACATTACTGTTATCACAAATGGTGTGAAATCGTTAGAAATCATTTGAAAGTTAGCTAATTTGTGTCATTGTATTGTATGCTTTTTAATCTTCTTGATACCGTTGTTACAACTTCTGAATGTGACGTCATATTTGCACACTTAGTGAAGTATCTTATTTAGTACCTATTAAATAACACTTCCTTGTGCTTTCCATTCTCGTGAAGAGAGTCCATGCACACATCCACCTTAAAGGCATGATTCCGAACTCTGCAGCACGCAACAGTACTGCACCAACGCGTAGCTCGAAATGTAATATCATATAAATACTGTTATATGTAGGTAGCTACAAATGTATATAAAATTATGCGACAGCGACTGGCAGCCGGTACCAACCTACATACTCGTATTATATGCAGTGCATTTTGTAATGACAGGTCAATCTCGAATAAACTCCCGATACGAAAAGCTTCCCCTCCCATAAAAGTCACACGAAAACAATACAAATTCATAGAGATTATATGGGGACCATAGTGTTGCGCAGCACTGTCGTACAGCATTGCCATGCAGCACTGCAATGTGCTGGAGAGTTCGGAATCATTCTTTAACACTCATCTCCGCTAAATGCAATCGTGGTTCATATGACGCTTTTAAGGCCAAACAATCATTTAGCTGAGTCATCTAGCTAAAAAATCATCTACTGTAAAAACTGCTTTGTGTGACTGTACAATGACTTAGCACTCATATTTATACACAATTGCTGATACAAAATTGAGCTCTATTCATATGCTCGTTAAAGTAGTAGCTAAGTATTTAAAATTTAGCCAATTTTCTTTACAAATATGCATGGATTTAGTTCTAAGTAATTTGCGATTCATTTGAATTTCAAATTTGAAACAATTAGTACCGCATCCAACTGAGCTTGTCTGTACAAAGATTTAGTTTAGGTTAGATACCACATGCTGGGTCTAAGCAAAGTTAAGCAATATTAGTCAGGTCAATATTAGAATGTATGACATACGACGATGACATAAGTCCCGGTTGTCATACGTACAGCTACTTATGTCAGTTATTACGAGCAGTTGGAGTTGGAAATCTAAACAGTTCGACAACTGGTCTAACTTCAACACAACGATATGGCCTGTGTGTTGTGGGTTGTGGAGGATAAATGGCAGTCGCTTCAAGGACTGCCAATTCAAACTGTGGAAAAGACTCGGAGGATGAGGACTAGGCACCACAAACTGCATCCCAACGTCTTCCCAAAATGTTGCTCAATTCGTCGATGAGGTCCAGCCTAATTATTTAATGCACTCAAGATAATCAATGTATCTGTAGAAGAAAATTGAACTCCAGCTCAATTTATTACTTCACAAATCAATTTGATTTACTCAGTTAACTTCTGCCAAGTCAGGAAACAAGATAATTTGTAAAATGTTTCTTTTATCTTCGGTTCAATATTGAAAAGCGTATAGTAATTAATTAGTTTGACCTCGGTCTTCAGATTAATATTTAGAAATACACGAAGCTCTTGAATTGAAAACAAGTTTGTGATTTGCTAGTTTTTTAGGAACTATTTATTTGTGTTCAAGTTCACCAATTTTATTACTAAAAACTAACAAAATGACTTTGACGTATTGATAAACATAATTATGTGTGTAGTCCTAATTAGTTGGGTATCTGTAGTGTATTTGGATATGTTTTTAAACAGTCCTGATGAATGGCAAATGTAGGGTAGATAGATAAAAATCGATGATTTAGGAGATGTAACTTGCTACTGAACAAACTGTTACAAAGATTGTATCATGGTGCACATATAAGAAAATCGAATTAAAGAATTTCGGCGTTTATTTTTAACTTAACTCGACCTAAATAATCCTGTGAAGAATCAAATTCAATTCAATAAATCAAATTGCATCCGCGTGAAGTCAGATCGAGTCACCAGTAAGTAGGTATATCTAAAACGTGACCGATTACTTCATCGATAATATTAATAAAATCTTTAGCGAATTACGTAATGAAATGTCGTCTTCTTAACCTTGAATACGAATGACATTAATATTAATATTGTTTTCTTTCAAAATTCCGTTGAACTTGAATGCTTTAGCAGCTACGCAGTTATTGATTCTGATCTGAATAAATGATGCTTACAGAAATAACAGGTTCCGTTATGTCCCAAATCTGAAAGAGAAATGTACTAAACATTATTCATATCATTACATCATTAGCCAGCCACAGCTCCACTGTCGGTTATCCTATATTTTGGTCATAATATGACCAAAATATAGGATAACCGACGATAATATATTATATTTTAGTCCACTTCACCTAAAGTGTGTAGTTTGATGCATTTGAAACGCTCTAAATACCATTCTACAACTTAAAAGCCCTCCTAAGGCTGCGAAATATGCGGTCACCGGTCGCCATTATATAACGAATCACGTCAGAATAGAAATAAAATCTCCAAATATAAATAGCATACCTAAAATTGCGTAGCGAGTTTAAATCACTATTATTATCGTAAGCAGAGAAAACAATTTGCCACGAAAGTTTCGTTTTATAACCATTATAGAGTAGCATTACACGCTCTGTTAGCACTGTTGTTTCAATAACTTGAATAAATTCGCTACCAATCTGTCTAAGTAGATTATTTCTTTGTTTTGTGGTGATTAGTTAGATTGAAGTTTTATAAGACACCTCTACATCTTACTACCATCATTGATTTTTAACATATCATAAGTAACATGAATGAGACTTATAAATAATGAATTTAGGCGTTAATTAGCCAACTTTTTGAGGTGAAGGTAGTACATAGGCTGCTACTTATGTATGCGGAATCTGGGATTCCAATAATTTTAAACGCAATGTCTGACCTCCATGCACATATTCGTTCTTTTTTTAAATACTGGCCGCTAATATTTTTTTTCTTATATACGTTAGTGTTTTGTTTTTGTTGGGTTTAAAATGTCATATCGCTGAAAAAATGGAACTCACTCGTGAAAATATTCGTGCCATGATTTATTACGATTTTCGACGTGGTTTAACGCAACAACAGTGCGTAGATCAATTAACTTCGACTTTTGGTGGTGAAGCTCCATCAAAAACGACTGTGTATCACTGGTTTAGTGAGTTTAATCGCGGGCGGAGTAAGCTCACAGACGAAGTTAAAGAAGGTCGCCCGAAATCGGTGGTTGTGCCACAAAATATTGAAGCTGTGCGAAAACTAATAATGCAAGACCGCCATGTTACGTATCGCGAGATAGAGGCCATTCTGGTTATATGTATGACGAGCATTCATAGGATATTACATGAACATTTGTCTGCAAAAAAAATTGGTCGCGTTGGATCCCGCACAACTTAACTGAGGATCAAAAAGATGCTCGCGTCGAATGGTGCAAGAAAACCTTGAAAAAATTCAACGGAGGCGACTCAAAATCTGTTTATAATATTTACACAGGTGACGAATCCTGGATCTACGCGTACGATCTCGAAACTAAACAACAATCAACAGTTTGGGTGTTTCAAAATGAGCCAAACCCTACGAAAGTGGCTCGTGCAAAAAGCACTGTAAAGCCAATGGTGGCCTGCTTTTTTGGTATTAATGGCCATGTGGCTACAATACCAATGGAGAATCGCAAAACGGTTAATTCGGAGTGGTACACGACCATTTGTTTGCCAGAAGTATTTGAAGAAATACGCAAAAACAACCAGGGACGCAGAATCATACTTCACCATGACAATGTCAGCTGTCATACATCTCAGGAAACAACTACATTTTTGGATGGTCAAAAAATTGAATTAATGGGTCATCCACCGTACAGCCCTGATTTGGCTCCCAATGATTTCTATTTATTCCCAAATGTAAAGAATAAATTACGTGGTCAACAATTTTCGACCCGTGAAGATGCCGTAGACGCGTTCAAACAGCACGTTTTGGAGATACCTCAATCAGAGTGGAAAAAGTGTTTTAAAAATTGGTTTTATCGAATGCAAAAGTGCATCGATCATAGTGGAGAATACTTTGAAAAACAATAAAAGCATATTGAGCCATATACATTTGTTTATTTTTTCTATTCCGCATACATAAGTAGCAGCCCTCGTATAACCTTTTTTAAATACGAATAAGCGATATATTGTCTGACTCAACCACGGAAGTGCTATTCTCTCACTTAGTTTTAAGTTCAAGTAACAGTATACTTTTCGTGCTGGTAAATACTCATACTCAAGGATTTACTTCGACCCTAAACAAGTGACAAAATGTAAGGAATATTGTGTTGAGATAAGATGGGCTGTGAGCTTTTTGCTGCCTCCATAGTATAACAAGGACTGATATACCAAAGGGCTTGAACTATTAAAAAAAATAAAAATTAGTATATTACTTGCTAGGACAATGCTTAAGCTATCAGGTAATGCAGAAGTAGAACAGAAAAGAAGTACTAGGAGGTAGGACACGGCGGTATTTCCCCCCAATTGAGCAGTCCGACAGGGGAGTACCTCCGCCCTACAAAATACCGCGGTTATAATAACTTCGTGTTGTGTTCCCAGCGATGAGTAGTAGTAGTAGGTAGCCAGAGCTCACTGGAGAATTTGTGCTATCAGTGGGATGACTGAAGGCTTGTCCTGCTTTGTCTACACTGATGGCACAGAAACTCTGTGCTTACAGGGTTGGCAGCGCGAGTGTGGCTTCTCAGGTGTTACACACGTCCATAGGCCACGGTAACCACTTTTCATCAGGTAGGCCGTACGCTTGTCTGCCATCTAAGTGGTATAAAAAAAAGTATTATAATAAAATACATACATGTATATTTTAAAACATGATACATTTTTGAATAACATTCATTGCTAACTTAACTGGTTTATAAGTAGATACCCATTAGGGAGGCCTCTTTCGGCTTAAGCTTAGCATTTGATATAGTAACTTACTACTTTTTTAAAGACGGAATTATTATTTTAAAGATGAAGGTCCTATCTGTAAGACAAACTGTTGAAGTCAATTAATGTAGAATTTAAGTCACTCTTTGTAGACGTAAAAATGCACCGCAAATGCCAGCCTGTCACGCGTGGTGTACCACAGGGTTCAGCTGTAGGACCTTGCGTATAATATACCTTAGGTACTTATATATTATATATAGATATTTTTGAATGACAACAAACTCTTAAATACAAAACATTAAATCATAACATATTTAAAAATAAATTAAAATATTAAAAATGTGGTATTATTAAATTAAATGTAGATGAATAGAAATAAATATAAATGCACACAAAAATAATTATTAAATATTAAATTATTATATAATTCGTAGTAATTATTGCAGTTCATGACTACCGCATTTTTTAAAATGTGTTAATTTACATGATACAATTAAATGACTCAAGATGTAATTTGTGCTTGACATAAATAGTTTATTTTTCATTTTAATATTAGTATTCATTTTTACACAATCGTAAGTTAGTTAAGAAATAAATGTCTTATGAAAAAAAATTGCGTTTAATCGTAACAACAGAAGTTTACCAAAAAAATGTTGCAAACACAAATGTGTTCAAATTATGCAAGTACATGTAGTGTGGTTCGGTATAAGTAGTCATATTTGGATTCAAATGCTGTTTCTACATTTTTGCAAGTTTCTATCGGCTTGCACAGATTGTGGTCTCGGGTACATTAAATCAGGTACTTAACAAACGACTCTCCCTTGGATCTATTACGAACCTCCTACCTGGTACCTGTAGAGTAGTTCATAACTTAAAAGTTGCGCTGTGGACTATGGAGCGAGCTATGCTTGCAGTTTCTCTGAAGGATAGAATTCGAAACGAGGTTATCTACAAAGAACTAAAGTTACCGACATAGCTCACAGAATAAGCAAGCTGAATTGGCAGTGGGCTGGCCACATCTGTCGAAGGACCGATGACCGTTGAAACAAACGAGTCTCAGGTTGAAGACCGTGAGAAGGAATACGGGATCGCTGGCAAGCGTCGCTCTCCTAACTGACTGACCCGAAAAAGGTGGCTAGGATGAACTGGATGCGAAATGTGGCTGTCCAGCAGTATACTGCGATAGAATAAATTGATCGATTGATATGATTTATTTTTTTGCGATTTATACTGTCGTAGTGGAGTTATTTCTTCCTTATCCAATCAAAAAATCCCTTTGTTACCTACCTTCCCTTCATCAGGTACTGTTTACCTTAGTAGCCCTCCATTCAAGTAACGATAACGGTAACAGCTAGTTAAATAACTGGAGCATACAGTACAAAGTTAATATTTGTATTATAGATGATACAGTTTAAATGCTAATTCTTCGGTTTTTATTTCTTTTTGTAACTGTTTTGCTCTACAGTTACCTGAATTGCCACACGCATAATAAATTATGGCATTAGAAAAGATTATGGCACTTATACACCATTAAGTGCCATAATCTTTTCAAGGTATCAAGGTATCACCACACGCAGTTATCAAAATTAGTGACAACAGAAGTACCGCTAGTAACATACTAGTGACACTTCTAACCCTAGATCCCACTCCCCGTTTCCGGGGTCGAGTTGGGGACTCTGTAGTCCCCACACCCGAGACGAGGGCCAGATCGTGAGAGATGGCCCTGGGTCGGCCGGGGTGCGAGGGATATGCCTGTCAACCTCACCTTCGGCAACCAAAACGACCCACAGGCGGCGTGCGTTTTAGTCGGTTCGAGTCCGACATAACCTCCTCCACCGGCTCCGGTGGGGAGGTATCCGTGGGGATTTTGCGCACGTAAAAAAAAAAAAAAAAAAAAAACCCTAGATCCCACTAGAAATATCAATCAAGGTAGATTTTAGGTGCCACTCATACTCATTGATAGGAGGTAGGACACGGCGTTATTTCCGCCCAATTGAGCAGTCCTACTGGGGAAGTACCTCCGCCCTACAGAACACCGCGGCCGTAATAACTTCGTGTTGTGTTCCCAGCGGTGAGTAGGGTAGCCAGAGCTCACTGGAGAATTCGTGCTGTCAGTGGGAAGATTAAAGGCTTGTCCTGCTTTGTTTTCTATACTGACGGCCAGAAACTCTGTGCTTACAGGGTCGGTAGCGCGAGTGTGGCTCCTCTGGTGTTACACGCGTCCATAGGCCACGGTAACCACTTTCCATCAGGTGGGCCGTGTGCTTGTCTGCTACCTAAGTGATATAAACTAACTACGTAGTCACTCCTATCTCTGGAGCCTAAAGGAAAAATAGAAACTAACTGTTAAACCTATGCAATAAAGTTAACGGGAATTAATGCAAGAGAAATCAAAGTAAGTAAAGCCCTCGTATCATTCACACGACACAACCCTCATTCGCTAACCGAAGAGTGTTCATCATAAAAAAGAAACGATGTAATTTAACCACCATATTCTTGAAAAAGATACTGCTAACTGCATCGCGACAATCAATTAGAAGTCCTTATATGCAAAGAAATATAGCTCAGTGTATTTTTAAATGTCGTATAATGTTGGGAAACATACGTGAAAGGATGCAAAGGAAGTGATTTGTACGATTTAACGATGAAAATAATTTTAGTAAATCTCAGAGATGTGTGTCGACTCTTGCGGAAGACATTACTATCTGTAGTATCGTCAGTACCAACTTAATACAGCTTTTACTTCTCGATAACATAATAATTGGACAATCTCTTGACCATTATACAAGATTAACAAGTTCAACATCTGTATCCTCACTCAAACATTATCTTACTTATATAATCATCACTAATTAGGTAAAATTATTTGACAAAGTTAATAATCTTGTCGTCTGTAC
This sequence comes from Eilema griseolum, assembly GCA_963662185.1. Classification (NCBI taxonomy): domain Eukaryota; kingdom Metazoa; phylum Arthropoda; class Insecta; order Lepidoptera; family Erebidae; genus Eilema; species Eilema griseolum. The sequence continues at coordinate 15,448,292 of OY759252.1, forward strand.
AATAACACATTTTCTTTTCATTGTTTCAGATTTTCTTCTCAGCGTGCGAAAACTGCCAAAGAAAACCGTATCATAACACAACGGCCTTATGCTCTCAACAATGAATGTATCACGAGGCAGATCCCACAAGATGAATAGTTAGAAAACGTTGTAAAAAGACCAATTAAAACTAGTAATAAAATATGTGACATAAGGCCATCTAGCGGTCGAGCGGTGAACTTCTTAGTGAGTGAAAGTGGTTTGAATCTGAGTTTGAAAAATAATCAAAATGAAGTTGAATTTGTTCAAGCGGTCTATGATTTTTGTTACGTTTTTCGGTTCGTGTTTGTGTATTGCACTATTGGTGGCGTCATTAGGGACGACTCATTGGATTGACGCTAGAGCGCGGCGGTCCTCAAATCCTCAAGAATCTGAGGGTAGGATTAGTTTTGGCTTATTCGAAGGTCACAAAGAATTGAACTTCGGATACGGATGGAGGAATCATGATTTTAGCGGTAAGTCACTTTTTTACGTTGTTAATTCTAAGTAGATAAGTCGCTTTGGGGGTGCCAGGGCTGAGTTTGAGTTCATCGGCAAAATTGGCGACCAGCTTGCGCGTTTCCCATTGTCGTGCAATTTGGTCGCCCGCCAATGCCAGGGAAACTTCTGCCAGTCTTGTCTTCCGTCGCTGCAAAAACCTGACGGTAGTCAATACCATGGCGCTGGACACCATGGAGAAAGCTGCTCTCTTGAGTATTTTTTTTGCGTCGAACTTACCCATGAACGACGGGAATGCCGGGCCATCTATTATCTCCAGTTGTGGTGGTACTCTCTCTGGAGTAACCGATTGGGGACGACTAAACCTAGTCCAATTGAACCCCACTAAGACAAAAAGAGGAAGGTCCGTTGAACAGTCCGACTAGTAGTACCTCCGCACTACTGTATACCGCAGTCATAATAATTTCGTGTTGTGTTCCAGCGGTGAGTAGGGTAGCCAGAGCTCACTGGAGAGTTTGTGCTGTTAGTGGGAAGACTAAAGGCTTGTCCTGCTTTATCTTTTACACTGACGGCACAGAAACTTTGTGCTTACAGGGTCGGCAGCGCGAGTGTGCCTCCTCTGGTGTTACACACGTCCATAGGACACGGTAACCACTTTCCATCAGGTGGGCTGTGTGCTTATCTGCCTCCCGTGTAGTGTATAAAAAAGTGGTATAAAAAAAAGAGTAAGTGTATTCACTGCTAAGAAAAATCCATTTATTGTGACGCCACAATTCCTGGGCACACCACTCACCAATTTCTCGAGCATCGGGATCCTTGGTGTCGATATCTCCAGTGACGTCCAGTACCGCAGTCATTTGGAGGACAGGGTTAAGTTAGCATCAACGATACTGCGAGTGCTCAACGGGGCGAAGCAGTACTTAACTGCGGGGCAGCGACTCCTTTATAAGGCTCGGCTTTGGCCCCACGTGGAGTATTACTGTCATCTTTTTGCCGGAGCGCCTGCTTACCAGCTTAACCCCTTCAACTTGGTGCAAAGACGGACGTTGAGTCTGGTCGACAATCCCATACTCGCAGGCGATGTGGAACCTCTCGGCCTTAGACGGGATTTTGCCTCGCTGTGCATTTTTTCTATACAATGGTATATATTCAAGAGAATTGTTCGACATGGGGTATCCTGTGCTACATTTTATTATTGTACCGCTCGCTACAGGCAGGGAATATACCCTCACCCATTGCAACCGAAAACGGTGCGCCCAGTGTGGTATGATAAGGGATTCATTCCTCGCATACGATACGTACGTTTAATATACAACTGTGGATTTCCCTGCTCCATGGGGGTAGTCCTACCAGTACTACACTGTACTTTGCCGGTCGAGCTTGAAAAACCAAGGATGTACGATCCAAGTCATGTATATTAAAATCATTACCCATTCTGTATTCAGTATTAATGATGGTAGTATACACATACCACCCTCATTATTAGGTAGCTTGCTGTGTATGTGTATAGGCGATAGGCAATTGTATAAGCGGAAGGACTATACAATGACTTGTGCTCAGATGAATTGTTTGACATGATGCCTACAGCAACATTCTATCATCGCACCGTTCGCCATAGGCAGGGAATTCATCCTAACACATTGCGACCTGAGACTGCACACTGTGCGGCATGAAAGAATTTTCAACCCACCAACGCTTAAGCTGTGGGTTGAACTTCCAGTTCCTGCTGAGGATTTAGCAAGCGCCTACTATATGGGTTCTTCAAGAGGGACATTAAAAGATTTCTTCAGGGTCGGCGTTTATGTAACGCCTCTGGTGTTGCATAGGCCCATAGGCCAGGGTAACCACTTTCCTTCAGCTGAGCCGTGTGCTTGTCTGCCACCTAAGTGGTATAAAGAAAAAAAAAGTAGGCCATAGCAATAATAGCCAACCATTTACTGTCAACAAAAACTATTCTTCCAATATTCATAACAAGGTATTGACGTTGACCAGTTGCCCCTTGAAATTGTGCTCTAAATATTTGTTCAAGAAAGCCATATTTACGATTAAACGATTTAGCCAAATTACTCCATTCAATTATTCTAATCCTATCTGAGAATTTTTCAGTTGGCGAATGTGTGAAAAACTCTACAATTTATTTTATATGCTAATATTATGACAAATGAGTCTGTGACGTCAGACTATTGATTAACGTTAGGCCACGAAACCAGCGGTGTCCCTTACACGTTAACGAACCTAGAGAAAGAACTGATAACTGACCAATGATAGCACAAGAACAGAAACAGTAATCCCAACACATGCTTAGGCCAGTATTTAACCTAAAATTCTTCCCTGGCCATACCATAGGGGAACGCTGACAGCCTGATGGGCACGTTGGTCGAGGGAACGTGCATCCTCTGGATCAAAAATGTATATACTCGATACTGATTTGTATCATTTAGACATAATAATCGTGGTGGTGGGGGCGCGGGTTCGATTACCGCTCAGTGTAAATATTTGTGTTAGTCTGGTCGTACCTCGGAGAGCACGTTACGGTGTAATTTCAAAGCCAACCGAATACGACAACTATCAACACATGCAGCAGATACACATAATCAGTGCGGCTTCTCAATGGTCCCCTTTATCCGTAGCGAAGTATAACAAGTAATGTATGTGCTATATGAGTCGGCAGTTGTCGTATCAACTGCATACGACAACTGCTTCGGAGTAATACCTTTAAGCTGTCGGTTCTGGTTGACATATGGCCACCTATGGCAGTCGTTACGGATAGTCGGATCCCTAAAACTGATTTGACTGCAATACTTCGGTATCGTCAATGGGTTGTGGAGCTCAGGTGGCACTTGCGTCACGTATAATATCGAAGTTCAGCCGCATCACAGTTAGACTGGAAAGCCGACTCCAACTGAGTTGAGGAAAGGTTCAGAGAATGATGAGCCGTCGTAGAAGAACTCCATTAGAAGTATATCAGTGGGCCAAATTAGCCATTTCTCTCTGTAATACTTTCGAGATCCGTTTTATCTAATTACTCATCTATATTCTTTTTTTTATACCACTTACTTGGCAGACAAGCACACGGCCCACCCGAGGGGAAGTGGTTACCGTGGCCTATGGACGTATGCAACACCAGGGGTGTTACACTCGCGCTGCCGACTATGAAGAAATTTTCTGATGCTTCTCTTTATTTATTTATTTACTTGCTAGTAATGCAGGAAGCACGTGGACTAGAAAAGCACGTCATCGTATACTGTGGCAAGCTTTAGGGGAGTCCTATGCTGGGAAGCAAGACAATCTTAACGAAACCGGTGTCTCGAATAGATTATTTTAAACGAAAAGTTGTATAGCATGTAAGATTGTTAAATAAAGGCTATTATTATTATTATTATTAATGCAGTACAACAAAAGATGGAAATAAAAATATAGTAATCAAGCACATTTCGCCATAAAATTGGCATGCAAACACAGATAACTAGATATACAAAACAATACAACTAACAATATTGCAGTAACAATAATAGTACGCATTGCGTAGTTATGAATAATTACTGGAAATTATGTGATAGGCATATTTCATAATTATTTAGTCTAGTATTCATAACTTTATATAACACAGTATTTATGGGCCTCTGAGTTTATATACTTCTTGATCTTGCGGTAATCACAACACGCACGCACAAATGCAAATTGCACATTGAAATCTAGTACATAGAGTTAGATGACTTAGATGTATGACAATTGCAGCAATGTGATATTAGTTTATAAGGTTAGTTTTAAAATATTAATTTCTTAAAATTTTCCATCTAGTGTATAGACTAATACGTAAAAAAAATCACCTATATTAGTCCCAATTAGGTAGTTCGACTGTGGAAGTACCTCCGTCTACCACGGTGAACCAATAAAAGGGACAGTCTGGTTTGAAAACAGATGTATGACCATGTTAATCATCAAAGACCTTTTTTCTTAATTTATCAATCTAGTGTATGGAACAACTAAAAAATTCACAAAAATTAGTCCCAATTATGCAGTCCTACTGTGGAAGTACCTCCGCCTCTTACGAAGAACCGATAAAAGGGACAGTTTTTTTATACTACTTAGGTGGCAGACAAGCACACGGCTGATGAGAAGTGGTTACCGTGGCTTATGGCCGTATGCAACACCAGAGGAGTTACACTCGTGGTGCCCACCCTGAAAAATAACCTTCTAATGCCCCTCTTGAAGGACCCCATATTGTAGTCGCTGAGTCTCGTTTGAAAATAGGCATACGATCATTATAGCCCTTTTTAAGCTATTGCATAGCTTCTATCGCGGGCCTTGAGCGTGGGGACCGAATCCAGAAATTCCGTAACGAAAAAAACCTAACACCCCCAACTCCGAGCTCGCACGAATCGAGCCGAGCTGCTCCGAAGTAGCTCCGCTTAACGTAAGTAATTATAATTGCATTAGTTGTTAGTTTTCAAATTCAAATTCAAATTCAGACTCAGACTCAGACCCAGACTCAAATTCAAATTATATTATTATTTATTATAATTGCATAAGTTCATAAAAATTATATGCAATAGCTTTACCGCAGCAGTCCCCGAGTGCCACACGTCTTTTTTCTTAATTTTTCAATCTGGTTTATGGACTACTAAGTAAAAAAAAACACCTAAATTACTACATAAACATAAATCTGAGATTGCGTCCCAAACAATTTGTTCATGTGTTCTTTGTACTCGGTGCATTTTTTTGTCACGACGGCAACGGTACTGGTTTTAGTCTTTAATCATAGCGATAAAATTGCACACTGAAACATATGTTATAGATATGAGAAACGAATGTATAGCTCTTCGTTCTATTTTTCTAAAACGCTTGTGACATTACACATATTGATAACTCACTTGTACTTTTCCACATTACTTTTATTATTTGTTAGACCTGACCTGAAAGTGTCGCAATGTTTATAAAGGAATGTTCTTAAATGTCATTGTAAACTTTGAGGATGCCTTAAGCCGATAAGTAATGTGGAAAAGTACAAGTGAGTTATCAATATGTGTAACAACGACTACAAATTCCACCAACTGCCTTCAATCAACAGTATAAATAGCTTGTGACATTATTTCATTCTTCATAAGTTGTTTGTAAAGTCACCTTTTTAATAACTAGACCATTTGAACGAGACCAGCCGTTGCTTCAAACGTAAGATAACATCGAGAAGTCGTTTTGTAATCCATTCAGAGCTCGGTGGTCTTGCGTAGGCCGGTCTAGACCAGAAACACACGCGTACAATGATAAATTTTATCTTCATCTATAAGTGTCGAATTGACAGTCTCGTTCTTTTGAAGTCTACTAATTAAAAGTTTAACAGGGGCTTTATTCTGAGTTACATCGAGTTTTGAACGCAGTCGTAACGTATAAAGACGGTGGTAATCCATCGTAATGTGAGAAGATGGTGGATTACAGTTGGTTAGTAAATTAACACCCACGTTTCACCAATCTTTGGTTTCGGCCCCACGTAAATGGGAGGGTGAGCCTATTGCCGTCTTCCGTGCACTATTGTTGACTCAAGCCATGCATCTGAGGCTTAGTCTGGGCTATATACCTATATCTATCTGTCTGATATTAAACAGCCCTAGCCCTTAGGCGCCTTGCACGACACCGCATGGAAAGAGATGAAGTTACCCAAATTCTACTCTGCCGAGAACCACGCGCTAGAAAAGAGAACTGACGTATAACTAGATCCACTTAAATGTGTCAGCTTTTAGGAACGCGGGTAGTTGCGAAACAGTTAGTCATTCAGAATAAGGTGCCAGTTGACTGCTATGCAACCATACTAACACAAAACGTGGCATTACCCACGGAACAACTATTTGAGCTACCCGTAGCTACCCGTAGGTCACTTCGTTGGGCATAATGTTAATAATCCTTCGAACGCGAACCGAATTAAACCCGAAGCCATCGCGCGCCGTCCGCTGCTTTGTCCTTCACACTTAAGACGATGAGTTTACTTATTTTCATAAAGATTCATAATTTTTGTTAATATGACTAATAAATATGACCTAACGATTTAAATTATTTTATTAATATTAAAAATTAAATTATCTATACTAATATTAAAAAACTACTTTTTGTAACTTAAATATAAAAGTTAGACATATGCTGTCGTTGACTTTTTTGTAGGCATTTTCAAGCTCGACATCTTTTCTCTAGAAGTCAAAAATATATCTTTCATAGTTAAGGCAGCGTTCGTAAGAAACGCTTTCATTCAATCGTTTGTCTCCGATTCACTTTGCAAAACGGACTACCACGTAAAAGCCTTTTTATTTTTCGGTTTTTTATATAACCTATGACACTCAGCAATAATGTGACTTTCTATTGGTGAAAGAAGGTTCAGTAGATCCCGAGATTACCCCTTACAATTTAATTAATATACAAACACACAAACTTCACTTCTTTATAATATTATTAGTAGTATTAGTGTTCCGTCACTTAGGTGTTCCACGATTAGGTACTATCTTGTACCCGTACAAGATAGTAATCGTGGAACACCTAAGTAACCTACGAGTACGGCAAAATTTCCGTGGAACTTTGCTGTACCCCTGAAAATTTACCGTACCTTTTATTTATACCACTTAGGTGGCAGACGAGCAGCACACGGCCCAGCTGTTGGAAAGTGGTCACCGTTGCCTATGGACGCGTGCAAAATCTAGAGAGTCACAATCACGCTGCCAACCCTGCAGGCATTGAGAGTTTCTGTGCCGTTAGCTTAAAAGACAAAGCAGAACAAGCTTTTTCTGTGACCTAGTGAATTACCTGGGTTATCCACGGGAACCTTTTCGTACCCGTAATGCCCTAAAAAAAATTATTTCATAAAGGTTATAATGTTTGAATTCCAGTGAAAGCCGGCACGCACCCAGCGCGTCGGTGGGCATGGTGTGGCACAGCGGGTCTCATAGCAGCGTCAGTAGTCTCCGCGGGAGGCGCTTGTATACTAGCTGCTTTGGGCTCTGCGGCGAGAGCGCGATGCTCTCCCAAACCTTTGCTCGCCAGCAATTCTTTAGCAGGTACAGTAATAACAATATCTTCTGTCCGCCCTTGTCTCAATTATTTAAAGAGTGTAATATGTCATTCAACGACGCGTTGTCTGGCTGGTGTCTGGTAGAGCGTTCGAAGTTCGAAATTGGAGGTCGTGGGCTCGATTCCCGCTCAATGCAATTATTTGTCTGTTTGTATTGTATATGTAAGTATGTATTTCTAAAAGAAAATGTGTCTAAGTATGTATGTCCGCATTCTTGTACTCGTATTACAAACTAGTTACGGTTGCTTAAACAAAATAGGCTTAGATTCTATAGGTCTAAATGGCACTGTGTAGTAAGTTATTTTTATTGCACTTAGGTGGCAGACAAACAAACAGCGCGATCATAATTTTGTAAATATTTGAATAGCATTTTTTCCTCTATATTTCAGTACTGCTCAGCCTCGGTGCGATAGCGGTTTGGCTGACGGAGTACTTCCTAAGACTACAGCACAATGTGATGTCAGATGAAGACCTGGCGAATACTTGGTCTTCGGACGGTACAGCCGATCTAGGACTATCATTTTGGTAAGTATTTGCTAACTGGTATCGCTTCCGTTGCCCCGCCATTCGATAGGGACACCGTGCTTCCCACTTCTGAGGAGGTCATCTTAAACATGATGCTCTAGGCAATATTACACCCCGGCATCTCGAGACCCGAGACGGCATGCGGTTTTCGTCGGTCTAAGTCCGACATAACCACTCCTGATGGCCGACGGAGGTGGATTCCGTGGGAACTTCCGCACGAAAAAAATTGTAAATTCCACACGGGTAGAGCCGCTGGCCGGGTGAGGACGGAGTTACAGCAGAACTTCTGAAGGCAGGCGGAACGCCGGTACTAAGGGTCCTTCGGAGACTCTTTAATGCCGTCCTTTACGAGGGCACAACACCGGAAGCGTGGAACGGGGTCGTGGTGGTCCTCTTCTTCAAGAAAGGCGATAATACTTTGTTGAAGAATTATAGGCCCATCGCGCTCCTGAGCCACATTTACAAGCTATTTTCGAGGGTTATTACGAACCGTCTCGCCAACAGGCTTGATGACTTCCAAACACCCGAACGAGCTGGATTCCGAAAAGGCTACAGTACCATAGACCACATCCACACGCTGCGGCAGGTTATACAGAAGACTAAAGTGTATAACCGGCCCCTCTGCTTAGGATTCGTGGACTATGAGAAAGCCTTCGATCGAAATATGGGCCATGCTACAGTCTCTCCAGTGATGCGGATAGATCACCGGTATATTGAAGTGTTGAAGTGCTTATACCAGAACGCCACTATGTCGGTCCGAGTATAGGAACAGAGCACGAAGCCAATGAAAAGGGGCGTTAGACAGGGAGACGTTATCTCTCCGAAACTGTTTACCGCCGCCCTGGAAGACGTCTTCAAGCTACTGAACTGGAAAGGACGCGGCATCAACATAAACGGCGAGTATGTCACTGACCTTCGGTTTACCGATGATATTGTCATTATGGCAGAGCCGCTGGAAGATTTAAAGACTATGCTCGAAGACCTCAATAGAGTATCCCAACAGGTGGGCCTTAAGATGAATATGGACAAGACAAAGGTTATGTCAAATGTCCATGTTGCACCTCTACCGGTGCATGTTGGGGACTCAGTCTTAGAGGCTGTTGACGAGTACGTCTACTTGGGTCAACTGATTCAGTTAGGAAATTCCAGCTTCGAGGACGAGTTACATCGACGAATCCGACTCGGCTGGGCAGCGTTCGGGAGGCTACGAGATGTCTTCTCGTCCGACATACCTCAGTGCCAGAAGACGAAAGTCTTTAACCAATGTGTGTTACCAGTGATAACTTACGGATCTGAAACGTGGTCCCTCACTATAGGTCTCCTGAAAAAGCTCAAAGTCGCTCAACGAGCTATGGATAGGGCTATGCTCGGTATTTCCTTACGTGATCGCGTCAGAAATGATGATATCCGTAGGAGAGCAAAAGTAACCGACGTAGCCCAGCGGATTAACTCGTAGAAGTGGCAATGGGCGGGACACATAGCGCGCAGAACAGATGGTCGATGGAGCAAAAACGTTCTGGAATGGCGACTTCGTACGGGCAAACGTAGCGTAGGACGCCCAACAGCCAGGTGGAAAGACGACCTCATGAAGGTCGCCGGAAAGCGCTGGATGGGGCTGCTTTATCTCGGTTATTCTGGAAGTCTGTGGGTGAGGCCTATGTTCAGCAGTGGACTATGTGTGGCTGACATGATGATGATGGAGCCGCGGGCAACATTTAGTGTTTAATATAATGACTTATTCACTCATTCACTCTATCTCTCTAACTCTGTCCTCTCGAAGGTCTGTTGGAAGAGATTTCAACAGTGAGAGTGAGAGTTGAATTAAGCAGCACCTCTGTACTACTATTTCCACCTAAGTATCGCTATGTTTGTGCTCGTGTATACACAAATAAATAAATAAATCTTTCTAAAACTCCAGGTTGGTGGTAACAGCGAGTATCGCCGCTTTCATGAACAACGTGTGTATCCTCATCGCCATGGCTGACGGCAGGGACAACGACACCATCGCGCCCGCCTTAGAAGAAAAAGTCAATGGAGCTATCATGCTTTACTGAGGACGCTCAATAAGATGTTGGATATCATCTCCTGTGAGATTAGTGACTTCAGAGTGCCTAGTTCTATAAAAATGTTTCATTGACTTTGAGGAAAGCTGGGCCAACATGCGTCAATATTGTTCACAGAATGTAATACAAGGTTACATTGAAGCTAATAATGGTATTTCAATGTTTTTATAGTTTATGTATACTGTGGTAGTTTTATCTATTTACTTACGTTGGTCCAACTTGATCGAAGGTTTACAACTTTTATGGAAGATCAGCGTCATCTAGCCGCCAGTCTGTAAAACATTGTATGAGAGATGTTTCGAAAACATATTACTAGATGGCGCTGATATATAAAATTCCACGCATGATTTTAACGCAATCGAGTTGTTGAATAAACTCTTACTATGCACTCTGTACGAATTTACGGTGAAAGGGTGATTGACATGAAACATTTTTCTCTAAAAGAGCTCTTTTGGCAGCTAGTATGTTCGTTAACTAACCTAGTAATTAAGTTAAAACGTAACGTCTTTTGCTTCAATTGAATTGACTGAGCTATTAAATATATAGTGTTCTTTATTCATGTACTAATTTCTGTAATCCGCATGATGATATGGATTACAGGAGTGTGTAACAGATTGATTTTATTTGTACTCCATTAAATAATTTCAGTTCATCTGACCTGCTTTTGACCGGAATGATAAATCAGCCTTCAGTACCCTGAACTACGAGTATATTCTATCATACTGGTTTCACATTTAGTAATTTGATTGGAGTTTGTATAGTTCTCTCTCTCTCTGCTAGATCTGACTTAGCTGTTAGCATAGAGAATATTCTCTGAGAGTGAGTTAACAATTAACATTGAGTAAAAATCCTTTGAATTCAATTAATTTCATTCCATCTACAACATGATCTTTTAATGATATGCAACGAGCCTGACGAAGGTTTGGAATTATGAATGCCTGAACATAGGTAGGACAAGGTACTTCCCCCCGTATTGATATTAAAATATAATGTATTTGCGTATTCTGTACAAAGACTGTCTAGAAATTCTAAGCAGTAAGCACAAATATTTGATATGTCTTTTACGTAAATATTTTTACTTAGAATCTATCCTGACGACTAGTATTATTTGGTCGAAAACTTATATTCTGAACGTACATAACTGTCTCCATTAAGTTTAAGAAGTAAGAAGGCTGAATGTTAGATCTAAGTTTACTAATCTAGTTGTGATGAATTCCGTCCATTTATGATCTATATTTAATTGTATATTTTAATAATCATGGTATAAGTCATGATTTAGGTTATCTATGAGATTTAACTATGGTGGCAACACTTCACTCACGTGTAAAAACGTATCAGCGTTGGCCTTAGGGTCAATTCTCACTGAAAGGGCATCGATTGGCAACGGTTTTTCTTTGGCAAAATATTAAAAATCCGTTTTGAAACTTATCTACGGGGTAGAAAATTCACATAAAAGTTCATTTCAAGACGAGAGAGGGGCACTGCAGTTCTGTGAGACACAGCGCGACTGGATGAACCTTCTCGTAACAGTTTCTAGTAAGTAGTAAAGGGCAGCCAGAGCTCACTGGAGAATTTGTGCTGTCAGTGGGAAGACTAAAGGCTTGTCCTGATTTGTCTTCTACTAACGGCACAGAAACTATGTGCTTACAGGGTTGGCAGCGCGACTGTGACTCCTCTGGTGTTACAGACGTCCATAGGCCACGGTAACTACTTTCCATCAGGTGGGCCGTGTGCTTGTCTGCCAACTAAGTGGTAAAAAAAAAAAAGTTTCAAACTAAAACCCGACTACTGAAAAATCACGCTATAGAAAATATTAAACGAGAAAATATCAAGGATAGCCGTGGTCGTATGCCACTTTTCCTTAGAATGTATTGTTTTGATAGATTAAGTGGCATAGCGTGATTTTTCAGTGACAACCACCGCTCTTTCAGTGAGAATTGGTCTTAACTACGCACACTTTGAAGGTATTACCTTCTAAGCCTTGTAAATGTTAATTTAACTTGATGTAGGCAGTGACTTCTAAATGAATATAATCATTGAATTACCTCATAAGAACAATAACATACCTCTATTTGTAGCTAATTTATTTTATATCTCTCATATACAACAGTGGTTTTAAGAATCTCTAGGTTTTCTATCGCCACAAGTCAACTAACTTAAGTTTATATAACTTCACACCATATTTAGAATGGTCTCCCGTCTTTATAATACTGTTTTCTTGAGGAACTTCCGAGGAGAAGGTATATCTCCTTCACTATTGTACCACTGTGTCCTTTGGTTATCAGAGGTTTTATTTTAACGTGCGGAAAATCCCCACGGATCTCCCACCACCGGAGCCGGTGGGAGAGGTTATGTCGGACTCGAACCGACCAAAGCGCACGACGCCTGTGGGTTGTTTTTGGTTGCCGAAGGTGAGGTTAACAGGCATATCCCTCGCACCTCGGCCGACCCAGGGCCATCTCTCTCGATCTGGCCCTCTCCCTTCGTCCCCAATTCGTCAAGTCAGTTTTTCAATTCGTCCCCGATATCAGAGGTACACTTACACTTAGAGAATCCACTTCACCCTCCTGTAACGGTGGAATTAACCAGAAATATCAGCATATATAACATAAGACATGAATTGGGCACGCGCCAAGTTACATAAGAAATTAGTCGTCTCGGTAAAGTAAGCGACTAATTGAATCGCGTCGACATCAAGGTATACAAATTTATATTTATGTGTGCATTGAGTATGTACAATAACCTCAATTAAAAAAAAAAAACTTGCTGAGTGCCTCGTCTCCTGCTGAAAAAGGGTGTATTTCCTTACGCGGTGGGCCGTGAAGGTATCTCCCCAGGTTAAATACTCAAAAAACCAAAAGTAGTATTGACTACAACAATGAAAGAGATGTCATATCCGTTACATAGAGAAAAGATGGAGTAGACTGGTCACTTATTGAGTTTGAAGTAAAATAGGTTTTGGATAAGCGCCATCTAACAGTAATTTTATGAAACTTTTACATGGAGAAGAAAAATGTTTCAAACATTTGCCGTTAGATGGCGGTAATACAATATACAAATTACTGTCAAATATAATAAGGCCCGTATTCCAAAACGATACAACGTCCTGAATGCCAATTTTCATTGACAGATTTGTCAAATTTTCATAGACAATCTGTCCTCAGTACTAGTTATAAATAGAAAGAAAGAAAAGTATTTATATTCTACACAGTTCACAGTACAGAAATAAAAACAATACATACAAAATAGACTTAGAATAATGGCAGCCTCATCGTGATGCTGTCCACGTAGTGTTGCATGCATACAGCGCTGATTTTCAGACTCGACCATAGTAGGTCTAAAATTATAATTAAAACTAACTGAACTTTTACATATTAAATAACTATTTACAACAAATCAAAAAGAAAGACACTACAGTGATTAACATTTTTAACTTTACAAGGAGTATCGCAGCGCGCGATGGCAACATTATACGCACTCACCATGCGTCTTCTTCTTATTTTATTTAAATGGCTCCTTGCATCGGTTATATAGATACCGATGATTCTGCCAACCTCAAGGTGGAGAGTTTTTTAATCGTTTATAGAAGTAGAGGATACCGATAAGGATAAACCCAAATTAATAAGAATACCATGAATACCTAGTTCATGGTATTCTTAGTAGGGCTTATCCTTATCGGTCACTCAAAAAGGGACATCACAAGTGTTAATAATAACAAATAATAATAAATATGTGAATATATATATATATAAATTAGAGCTCAGGGTTAGATTAATTATTTTGTGGGGGAGGGGAAGGGTTTAGATGAATACAAAGTTTATATTTTGTATTCATCGCACATTTACACTGTATATTACAGATGAAAAGGGTGGGGCGGTGGTTATAGTTTAATTTCATTTAATGCGTCTTCGAAGTGACACCAATCCAATGACCAAAGACAAAAATACAAGATTCAGGAATGTGTATCGTTCTGAAACACGGGCATAACCCCTCGTTTACACCAGGAAACAAGTTGTAAACTTATTTATAAAAAAAACTTGTTGAAGACTTGTAGAAGACTAATCTAAACACAATACTTGTTTTATAAATGTATCTCAGATACTTTTTCGTTCACATAGGATGTATAGCCAACAAGTTGTAAACAAGTATAAAACACAACTGCGTTCACACTAGCCTGTGACATATTGCAACTTGTCAAATACATGTTGTAAACGAGGGGTTAGATAGACTTTTCTAATACATTTAACACTGGTTTAAAATACGAATCGATTTTATATTTTTATAAAAAAAAAGTATTATAACTCCATACAAAAACTAATCCCCAATTCATGGTCAAGCGTGAATTGATCCGTCCCTTACTTGTCCAAAGGCTACAGTATATTAGCACATTGTATTGTTTATATTAGTTTGTGCCATTAGGTTAACACCTTTATGAATTAATTTTGTATCTGTAGTTTAAATTTGTATTATTATTTTTTGAGTAAATAATAATTGATTTTGTATGTTTGTTTGGTTTTATTTATACATTTTGGGTTACAGTTTCTAGAGATGGGAGGCAAAGGGATCTACCTAAGGATTCATAGGGATTTGATAAAGAGTAGGTTCATAAATATTGACCAATTTTATGGACCTCATTTTTCAATTCCCTATTTATCCTTAGGTAGATCCCTCCACCGGACGTCATACTTGTATGTACTGCAGACCATTTGGTCTTGTTAAATACTCAAAAAATGGGACTGTAGGAAACACATTGTAAAAGAAACACTGTGATTGCAGTATTGCACGGACATCGCATTGCCTGATACGTATTTCAGGCATTAACTACGTGGTCGCCGTTGGGCAGTGTCGGCGACTGCATACAACCACAATCATTGAGTCGAGTGTTGGCCGCAAAGAGATTATTTTCATTGAAGTTTAAAAACTTACTCTAACAAAGCTATTACATTCTAGGGAAAAGTGACATACGACCGAACCGGAAAATTTCCGTGTAAAAGCCGGTGTGTGCGTGTTTGGGCTTGGGTTGTTTGGGCGGATGTTTGTTGTCGCCGTTTGCGCTGCCTTGAGGACCCATCCTTCTCAATCCTATGGGTACACGTAGACCATGGCTCTACGAGTCAGATCTATGTGTGCCTCTACCGTTCCGATACAGGAGATGCTGAGACAACTCGACTCTTTGAATATCTGAGTCAGGCGGCAGATGATGCGCAGGAACGGCTTACGAACGCCGAAGTGGTATTTTTGGGGGACTTTAACGCCCACCACGAAACCTGGTTGGGTTCCGCCAAAACAGACCATACGGGAAGAGCCGCTCATACATTTGCCCTGGTGCATGGCCTGACCCAATTGGTACACGAGGTCACCAGAATACCAAGAAGGTTGGGCCTAGCACCCTCTCTGCTAGATCTTCTGCTGACGAGTCACCCAGACCAGTACAGTGTTTCGGTACAAGCCGCTTTAGGCAATTCTGACCACTGTCTGATCTGCTCCAAGGTGCCAATTATAGCGCCCTCACGACCCGTGCAGGAGAATCGGCGTCTCTGGCACTACTCGTCAGCAGATTGGGATGGGCTGCGCAACTATTTTGCGTCCATCCCGTGGGTTGAACGCTGCTTTGAAGGTAAGAAATCCTCAGATTGTGCTACTGCTGTTGCCGGTGAGATCGGTCTGGGTATGGAATACTATATCCCGTACACTGATGTCACCGGTGCCCGAAGAGTGCGCCCTTGGTTCGGGTGCGAGTGTGCGAGGGCTGTTGATCAAAAGCAGTCCGCGTATCGCGCTTGTGTAAGGGCGCGTGCCACGCACGATCCCAATGTGGGCCACTTCAGGGCGGCGTACAACAGAGCCACAAAGGTCTGCAAGAGGGCTTACGTCAGAGCGGATGCCCTGCGCATTGCACGGCTTGGTCAAGAGCTAGTGGCACATCCCACGGGCAGCCGTGGATACTGGCGACTGGCCAAAGCCGTGCAGGCCAACTTCTGTCAGCCTTCGCTGCCACCGCTGCGCTACTCTGAGGGATCCCTGGCCCATGGACCGCAAGAGAAAACAAATATGCTAGTAAATCTCTTTGCGGCCGATTCCCGAGTCGATGATTGCGGTATACAGCCGCCGACACTACCCAATGGTGTGCGTAATGCCTGAAATACGTATCAGGCAATGTGATGTCCGTGCGGTACTTCAATCACTCGATGTCCGGAAAGCCAGTGGCCCGGATGGTATTCCAGCGGTGGTTTTACAAAAATGTGCAACGGAATAGTCTCCAATGCTTACGCGGCTGTACCGACTGTCCTACAGCTTGGGTACAGGGCCTTCGGCTTGAAAAGAGGCGAACGTACAGCCGATCCCCAAGAAATACCTACTAGATGCACTCGACAGGTTGCAGCGACGCGCGTTCCGAATTATTGGGAACCCTGAGGTCACGAACCTTTGCAGATGCGTAGAGATATTGCTTCCTTGGCTGTATTTTACCGTCACTACCATGGTGAGTGTTCTGATGAGCTCTTCCAACTAATCCCACCATCTCCTTTCCTACATAGGACAGCACGTGCAGGCCTTAGATGTCACCCTCACACTGTGCAGAATATACGAGCAAGAACCAAGCGGTTCGGAGACTCTTTTCTTTGCCGCACCACCAAGATCTGGAATTCATTACCAGCAGACGTGGCTATCTGCCCTTGATATTTTCTTGTTTAATAATTTTTAGAGCGTTTTTTGTCAATGGTCGGGTTTTAGTTATTAAATTGATTTTTTATTTATATTATTTTGGGACAAGTAAACCGCATATTTATCTCAAATGATTTTAAAGGGTTATGATTTTGACAGGGTATGGTATGTATGTAAGTATGTATGTAGGTTCATCTGGTCCTTCATAGCTGATCGTCCACTTATTTGAACTGGACAAATGAGATATCGTTAGCAGCGTCTTAGTCGTCCGCTGGTTATAGGCTATAATGATGTGTCACTAAATCTAATGTGCTGCTCTCTAGCGGTTATGAAGTGCCGTGTTAAAAAATAAATTTGAGATAAATATGTCGTGTTATTATCAACTGAAAGGGCTTAATTAGCACATTTCAAATATCTATAAATTATACATATCGTTTGCCCTAAAATAATAGAAATAAAAAAATAAGTTTAAAACTAAAACCCGACTACTGAAAAATCCAACTATAAAATGTGTTGACATACAAGGAAATATCAAGGACAGCTGTGGTCGTATGCCACTTAAGTCTAACAAAACAATACATTCTAGGGAAAGTTTTAATTTTTTTTTAACACTGTTCATTGAGTGGTGGCGACCCTGGGAGTGAGAGTTCTCACGCTCTCCACCTTGCTCGTGGCGATAGACCGCTGTGCGGATGCGTGAGCGGCCGGCGTCTCCTTCTACGAGTTAGTAATGCTCGTGAAGGAGGAGGCGGGGCGGGAGCGAGGAAGAATCGCAAAGCCAGCTGCCCGCGTACGAAGGCAACGCGGGCGTCTGAGCTCGATAAACGACCTCCGCCCCCCATGAACGCAGACCTGGGGGTGACGGGTGGAGCCGCCTGTCACCTTGGCAGAAACAGACCGCGGCGGCGTGCCTCCCCATTTCCGGGGACGAGTTGGGGACTCTGGTCCCCACACTCGAAGAGAGGGCCAGATCGAGAGAGATGGCCCTGTGTCGGCCGTGGTGCGAGGTATATGCCTGTTAAGCTTACCTTCGGCAACAAAAAACGACCCACAGGCGGCGTGCGTTATAGTCGGTTCGAGTCCAACATAACCTCTCCCACCGGCTCCGTTGGAGGGGAGGGGGGGGGGGAGTATCTGTGGCGACCTTGCGCACGTAAAAAAATACTTATCAAAATCAATAACCCTCTTAGTATTATGTAATCTGTGCCCTCCATTGGCTTCGCCGTAATCGGGTAAAAAACAGTCAATCCAGGTACATTATGATCATTACTCCGCTCCCTTTTATAGTAGCGTGATGTTATATAGCCTATTCCATCGATAAATGGGTTATTCAACACAAAAATATTTTTTCAGTTCGAACAAACTCTTCAGCTTTACAATATTCGTATATTTATAAGAACACGTATTTTCGCGTTAGGCAGTGATGCGGAGTATGTCTATTACCTTAGGTAGGACCATCTGCAAACAATGGGCCTGCATCATAGGTTCATTGACCCTAAAGGAAGCTAGTTAAGTGTGTAAAGCAAATGGTTGTCTGCCTATCCCAGGGGGGAAAGAGGCGTGAGTGTGTATTTTGTTACGCTAACATTTTCATGTAATATAATTTGAAAAAGGTCAGGCCACTCGGGACAATACTTGAACCCGCGTCTATAAAATAAATAGGAAGGTACCTACAGGAGGCCGACATCATATAGCGACTGAAAACTACATACTTCTACCTATCTTTTTGTGATAGCATGAGTAGAGCAGGGTGAGTAGGGTAGCCAGAGCTCACTGGAGAATTTGTACTGTCAGTGGAAAGGCTAAAGGCTCGTTCTGCTTTGTCTTCTACACTGACGGCACAGAAACTTTGTACTTACAGGGTCGTCAGCGCGATTGTCACTCCTCTGGTGTTACAAACGGCCACGGTAACCAGTTTCCATCAGGTGGGCCGTGTCTGCCACCTAAGTGGTATAAAAAACAAAAAACAAGAATATGTTTCCTTCTTCCTACAGTCGTTTAGCTGAGGGTCACCATTGCAACACTGTTGGTGTATGTACCTAATGGGGACCCTCTTTCTGAGACTTTGTCCCTACCATCAAACGAGTTGTGATATTGAAGTTTCCTTTATAAAAAAAAATAAAGTACTCAAAAGACTTGCCTTTGGTCTTTCCACTGTCATAAGTAATAGGTAGGTATACTAACCGCGTGGTTCCCGGCAGAGGGTAGAATTTGGACCACCCCATCTCTCCCCATGCGATGTTGTACAAGGCGATTAAATTATAGGGCTGTTTAACATCAGACAGATATATACAGCCCAGACTCAGCATGTGATACATGGCTTGAGTCAACAATAGTACCCGGAAGACGGCAATAGACTCACCTCCTATTACGGGGGACCGAATTCAATGATTGGTGAATTGTAGGTGTTAATTCACCTTAGAGGGAAGTAGTTCATGTATTATTTCAAATAGTCTATACCGGAAGCAAATTTGGAGGTAGGACACGACGGTATTCCCGTCCGAATTGAGCAGTCCGACTGGGGAAGTACCTCCACCCTACAGAATACCATGGCTATAATAACCTCGTGTTGTGTTCCCGGCGGTGAGTAGGGTAGCCAGAGCTCACTGGAGAGTTTTTGTGCTCTCAGTGGGCAGACCAAAGGCTTGTCCTGATTTTGTGTTCTGCACTGAAGGCACAGAACATCTCTGTTCTTACAGGGTTGGCAGCACGGATGTGACTCCACTGGTGTTACATACGTTCATAGATCACGGTAACCACTTTCCATCAGGTGGGCGGTGTGCTTGTCTGCCACGTTGTATAAAAAAAAAACATAAACTATCTGTTCTTACAGGGTCGGCAGCACGGGTGTGACTCCTCTGGTGTTACCGTGTGCCACCTAAGTTGTTTAAAAAAAAGGTAGAGATTTTGTGCTCTCAGTAGAAAGATCAAAGGCTTATTCCGATTGTGTCTTCTACACTGACGGCACAGTAACTCTCTGTTCTTACACGGTGGCTCTATCATGGGATCTATCATGGGTGTGACTCCCCTTGTGTTCCACACATACATAGGTCACGGTAACCACTTTCAGAAAAAGCCGTTCAAGTGCGGCTTTTTTTCGGGCTCGCACTTCAAGGGTTCCGTACAAAATTGTATTCAAGGACGAACTTATACTTCATAAATGTAATATATTTTGATTACGTTGAATTAGAAGTTTGGTTTTTGTACAGTTTTAAGTCGTTACAGGCTTAAACATATGGTATAAATTTCTACTTGATACCTAAAACCATTCTTGAGAAAAAGGTCTTGACAGACAGACAGACATACAGATGGACAACAAAATGATCTTATAAGGGTTCCGATTATATCCTCTTGAGGTACGTCACCCTAAAAAAGTATCTAAGTATGTTTAGCCGCATTCTAGATGTCACACATAAGCTCTAGATAGCCGTGTTGTATGTTGTAGAATATTTATTTATTATTATTATTATTTTATACAGCGCTAAGCCCTAAATCCTTAAAAAACTAAGTCCAGCTTAAGTGTTTTGTAATGTGAAAAATAAAACTTAAATGTAGCGTGTCATTGTTTCTTTTCTTCTTATTTACTTCTACCATTTTGCATAGATGCTCACAACACAACAACAGCACAAACGAAGGATTCTAAGCTTCATTTAAAAAAGCTTTTCCTTGAAAAGTAACTTGAACAACAATAATAAATGGAATACAGGAGGTAGATTGTATGGCTTTGCCGCGGCATCTAGTTTTAGGGTAAGCACTTGTACCGCCTCTGGAGCGATGTATACCGATTTCATTGATTTTTTTGCGCGAAATGAAAATCGAGAATAAGCAGATGTACCTGAAATGGTGCTAAGATTTTCGGGGCTTAAGTCAACGTTAAGTTCCCAAATCACATGCTAGTACACCTGCTGTTTGAAGGACGAAACTCTTTTTTTTACGTGCGAATAATCCCTACAGATACCCCCACCACCGGATCCGGTGGGAGAGGTTATGTCGGACTTGAACCGACTAAAACGACGCCTGTGTCTTGCCGAAGGTGAGGTTACCAGGTAAGTCCCACGCACTCTGGCCGACCCAGGACCATCTCTCTCGATCTGGCCCTCTCCTCGGGTATGGGGTACACAGAATCCCCAATTCGTCACCGGAAACGGTGAGGCGAGCAAGGCGCTGTGGCCTGCTTCTGCCTGGATGACAGGTGGCTCCACACGTCACTCCCAGAAGGACGAGACTCCTGCACGGGCTTTTCAACAGACAGAACGTGGAGTAAGTGGACTCCGAGCTCCAAAGCGTTAGATGAAACCAGACACAACGCTAAGATCAGTAAGTAAATACAAACACGAACCGCATTAAGTACCTTTTTATGAGGAGGTAGGACACGGTGGTATTGCCGCCCAATTGACCAGTCCGACTGGGGAAGTACCTCCGGCCTACAGAATACCGCGGTTATAATAATTTCATGTTGTGTTTCCAGCGGTGAGTAGGGTAGCCAGAGCTCACTGGAGAATCTGTGCTGTCAGTGGGATGACTAAAGGCTTGTCCTGCTTTGTCCTCTACACTGGCGGCACAGAAACTCTGTGCTTACAGGGTCGGCAGCGCGAGGGTGGCTTCTCTGGTGTTACACACATCCATAGGCCACGGCAACCACTTTCCATCAGGTGGGCCGTGCGCTTGTCTGCACCTAAGTGGTATAAAAAAAAATCAGAACATCAAAACCGACCCGCTTGCCGCTCAATTTCCGCTATCTCTTATCACCATATTCTCCACGTAAGTGCACGGCCTCTTCTCCGAGAGTGCTATTATTGGCCTTACTATGTTTATACGGCAATCGCGAAGCCGCTACCGTCTCGCTAACATTTTTATTTGCCCTACAACACGCTTAACAAGGGGATTGAATTTGTGAAGCAATGGAACTTGGTGTATGGTTTTATGTAAGAGAATGTCACCGGATTTTGTGGTGAGTTTGTAAGAATGGGAGATAATCAAACCACTAAATGTTGATACACTTCTTTCGTGAATAATTATATAAAATATTTTATAGTATTCAAAAATAATCTCCGAAATGTATGTAGGTACGCGCTTAGTTCTCAAACGACTGCACCAAATCAGCCCTACAGAATACCGCGGTCATAATAACCTCGTATTGTGTTCCCGACGGTGAGTAGAGTTCACTGGAGAGATCTTGTGCTGTCAGTGGGAAGACCAAGGGCTTGTCCGGCTTTGTTTTCTACACTGATGGCACAGATACTCTCTGTGCTAGGGCGCGCCGTTGTAGCGGCGGTAAGACCCATCATGGGGGAGTGGCTAGAGAGGCCACACGGCAGCCTCTCGTACCGTCTGACGCAGATGATCACCGAACACGGGTGCTTCGGAAAGTATCTGCGTCGGATGGAGAAAGAGCCAACGTCCGAGTGCCATCACTGCGACGCGAGCGAGGACTCAGGTCCGCACACGCTCACCGAGTGTCCGGCGTGGGAGACGCCGAGGCGGGAGCTTGTGGCGGCCCTGGGAGTGAGAGTTCTCACGCTCTCCACCTTGCTCGCGGCGATGGTCCGCTGCGCGGATGCGTGGGCGGCCGGCGCCTCCTTCTGCGAGCAAGTAATGCTCGTGAAGGAGGAGGCGGGACGGGAGCGGCAGCGGGAGCGACGAAGGATCGCAAGCCAAGCTGCCCGCGTACGAAGGCAACTCGGGCGTCGGAGGTCGATGAACGACTTCGCCCCCCATGAGCGCCGGCCTGGGGGTGACAGGTGGAGCCGCCTGTCACCCTGGCAGAAGCAGGCCGCGGCGGTGGCGCGCGTGGCGCGCCTCCCCGTTTCCGGGGTCGAGTTGGGGACTGTAGTCCCCACAACCCGAGAAGAGGGCCAGATCGTGAGAGATGGCCCTGGGTCGGCCGGGGTGCGAGGGATATGCCTGTCAACCTCACCTTCGGCAACCAAAACGACCCACAGGCGGCGTGCGTTTTAGTCGGTTCGAGTCCGACATAACCTCCTCCACCGGCTCCGGTGGGGAGGTATCCGTGGGGATTTTGCGCACGTAAAAATAAAATAAAAAATAAGATACTCTCTGTGCTTACACGGTCGGCAGCGCGAATATAATTCCCCTGGTGTTGCACACGTCCATAGGCCACGGTAGTAACTTTCCATCAGTTGAACCATGTTCTTGTCTGCCACTTAAGTAGTATAAGCAAAAATATTAGTAAGCATTTCTTCAATGTGTATTCTATTGCCGGGACAGCCCACCCCTTGCCTTCTCTATGCAATATTTTCAGCTGGTCTGAGTGACACATTGAAATTTTCCAAGCAATCCTCTTCAGGGCCGCTTCCGTCACGTATTTGCCGCATGCAGCAGCGTCTCCCCTGCGCGAGAGAGTGTTATTGCCATCTCCGTTGCTCAGGGTGCACCGCGTGAAGGTACGGGCACTCCTGGTCGTGTATACATCTCATTATTTATCTACCTACTGAACATAATTATAATATATATATATATAAGTATAGTTACAGTATTTTTTTTTTTTTTTTTTTTTTGTTTTATAATGACATTAACATTATAGTTTTACAATTATAGTTTTCGGGGATTGATAATGACAAAGCAGTAATGAAAAGGCGATGGGTTTCTTGAGTTCTCTCAATTCCCCTGTTCTCAATTTTTAAAATTAAAATGTAAAGATGCTCTAAGAGCAATTGTCTCTGTCGTGATATACGGATATGCGGTTTATTAGAGCCATAAAGTTTAAGATTAGAATGACCAAACTGTCCCCACGAGTCATATAAAACGCTAGGAAAAGTTTGTTCATCGGACGAAATTGCGAGATCGCTCCCCTTGGCAATGTTTCGGGAAGAAGTTAACATGGAATTCGAATTACCATACTAAATGGAAATTATTTGATTCTTCGTGCATGAAATGTTGAAGGTTACAATATTTTTCACGTAGCATGGTTACGGTGACGTTTGGGATTTGAAGTTACTAGAGATGTAGTCAAGATAAAATCGCATGAAATAAAATTGATTATATATCTTATCGAGATCATTTATTAATGAAGAAGAAATCGATTCTATTAACTAATAATTTTGAAGAAAAAAAGTAAAACAAAATTGATAACCTGTTTAATTATTTATTAAAAATCAAACATGTTCATCATCTTCATCATCATCATCATCATCATCATCATCGTCATCTGACTCGTCGACGTGAATAATTATTTGGGAATCAATTATGCAGTCTATTCTAATGTCTCGCTCCCAGTCATGTAAGATTAGATTTTTGGTTTTCTCCACTACTTTCTTCCAGTCATCGCCAGTGACATTTTTGCATCCCTCTTTCAATAACCCCATCATTTTTGTGGCTGTAAAAGGCGGAGCTGTATTTTTTCGTGCAGCGTATCCTGAAACAAGATAAAAAACAAATTGAGTCATAGAATTCAAGTAATAAACATAATCATATTTTTGTCAGTATGTAAATAGACTATGGTTAAACAAGTTACCTTTGATTTGGGCCCAAATTAATTCAATGGCATTGTACTGACAGTGGTACGGTGGAAGCCTCAGGACTTCGTGACCATATTCGTTAGCCATCATATCTAATTTGTATGTCGTTTGGGGCTTGTGCATTTTTACGAGCTTCACTAGCTCCACCTTTAATTTCGTCTCATCGGCTTCCACATTATTGGCTTGGAGCCACTCGATCAACTCGCTCTTCTTATTGGAAGAAGTCGGCGGTTTGTTCAATTGCACGGAGTGATATGGGGCATTGTCCATAATAATTGTGCTGGGTTCTTCTAAATTGCTAAGCATATTTTGAAACCACTCCGTGAATACTTTCGCATTCATATCTTCGTGATATTCTCCCGTCTTTTTCGATTTAAAAGCAAATAGCCCATTTTCTACAAATCCTTTCGATGTGCCTGCATGACAAATAATCAATCTCTCCCCTTTTCCTTCTGGCACTTTGGTCGAGGCATGAGGTGTATCGTCAGTCCACATTTTACCGACCGTATGATTGGCATTCAGCCAAGTTTCATCCAGGAAGACGACATTGCTCCAATCGGTAATCGCTTTAGCCTTTTTCAAAAAGGTAACCCGCGCAAGTGCTATATCGCCCCTCTCCATGACAATTTTTCTTTTGTTTACTTTTTTGAATTGGAAACCAATGTCCTTCAATACGCGCCACAAGGATGTAGGACTTCCAGTAAACAAATCAGCATCTTTTAAAGACTTGACCAGCTTTAGAAGCGTCGGTAATTCTTTATTCTGGTAATAGTTATAAATGTGGCTCCGTATAGCATCGGCCGCAAAACTGTCTACATCTGTTACAGATGCCTTTTTGGTTCGCTTTTTATTAGGGGTGGACAACTTATTTTCTTCTGTATCGTGAGCACCATATTTTTCTCGAGTGATTCGAGAAACCGTGTTCCGCCCAATGTCTAACGCATCTGCCACTCGATTCAAAACGTTGGACACAGGCAATAGCGTTCCGCCATTCTCACGTTCCCGCTCAAAGTAATCCCGCAATCGAACTACAAATTCACGGGCTTGACTACCAAGCACAGTCTTTTTCGTTCTTTTTGGCATTTTGCCAAAAAAAACAACAAAACAAAAGTCAATAACAAAAAACGGTAACGAAAACAACAAAGCACAACGATAGTCAATAACAAAAACAAGTAACAAAAACACCACGCAAGCTCAAAACAAAGAAAACAGACCGCATACAAGGCAGACGCACTCGTACTGAGTTGATATAACAAGATGGCTGCCAGCTCATGCTTAAGCAGTGTTGCTATATTATAATAAAGCTCCACAAAGACAAAAATGCTTTGTTTAAAGTTTATTATTACATAATTATATTTTATAATCGTATTTTAGTTAAAAATACAACTAACGATTTATGATACTTTATTCGACAATTTATCGATTATAACGATTTTACTATGTCAATCTCTAACGCAACCTGTTCCGATTCACGCATCAAGAATTATGTATTTGGAATGTTTATATTTAAAGTTTAAATAATTACGGAGAAATAAAAATAGTTTTAAGTTAAAAATGCAAAATAAAACAGTTTTCTTTTTATCTTCGTATTAAGTGTTGTTTCCTGTATTCCGCGTTAGGTAAATTGTTTCGAAATGAATCATGCATGAAATGGAATTAGTCAAATGTCACCGTACCCATGCTACGTGAAAAATATTATAGTTGCATCTTCTAGGCTCCATAAATTATGTGCTCTTCATTGGATAAGTAGTTTCTTGTAATAGAATATTATTTTTAACCAAGTTTATTAAATAGCCACGTAGTTCCCGGCAGAGTAGAACATCTCTTCCCATGCGGTGTCGTACAAGGCGACTAAGTTAAATAGGGCTGTTTGACATCGGACAGATTTATACAGCCACGACTCAGCCTCAGATGCATGGCTTGAGTCAACAATAGTGCCCGGAAAAAGGCAATAGGCTCAGTCCCTATAACGTGGGACCGCAAACAATTGATGAAATGTGGGTGTTAATTCACCTTTGCATAACCCTCTGGTAATGTATTAACCTACCATAAAAAGTGAAAAAAAAATTGCTTCTGGTCCAACTTTCACACTTAATCGAAATGATTAAACGAAAAAATATAACTAGAAGTTATGTTTTGTGTTTTGTTTATTTTTTCTCAAATATTTAATGTTTGGAATTATTTTAGCTATCATATTGTTACGTGTAATTTATTTTTTATTAAATGCCGTTTACTCAACGAAGAGATTTATTAGCTCACCACAAACTAGACAACTTAATCACTAAAGTCTAACTTTTTATTAGCTGCAGTAAAATGACGTTTCTAAATGTCATTCCGTAAAATAATGTTGACAGCTTAATCTCAATAGTGATGTGATTCAGTTCACAAAAGTTTACGGAATATCTAATCGTTCCATAATTTGCCTCATAATGATCATGCTAAATTCTATTTAATATTAATGTAAATAAAAGGCTGTATAAACGTTGATCCTTTTACGCATTAAGCAAGATAACACTCAAGCAACCGCTCTCTCAAGTTGGTAGTACTGATTTTTGGTTATGGTGCTACGATGACGCTATCTAATAGATATTGAGATACAGCAAAATCTTACTGAGAAATATGCCGTAGACGAGATGGCTGCACATAAAGGCATCACAGTTTTAAGATTGCCCCCTTATCACTGTGAGCTGAACCCCATTGAGTTGGTATGGGCGCAGGTAAAGGGTCACGTTGCAAATAATAATAAGACGTATAAAATGCAAGAAGTTAAAAATTTATTTCAAGAAGGTATAAACAAAGTGACACCGGCTAAGTGGAGTGACTGTGTGTCTCACACTATAAAAGTGGAAGACAAAATGTGCCACCTCGATCATATTATAGATGAAGTGACAGATAGATTTATTAATAGTGTTACCGAAAGCGACAGTGACAGTAATTCCGAAAAAGATTGATTAAAGTACATTATTATGGCATTTTTGTTTCATTTTAAATGTACCTCCCTATACTTCCAATAAAAAAGATCAATCCTCTAGTATAGGAACAATAATAGAATAAAAAAATACATTACAACTTAATATTAAATCTCAAACACAAAACCAAGCTGTTCATTCATTTATGATTCACTCATTTAGCTACATCCCTATTTATTTTTCTTCAACAACCGGCAACCCACAAAACGTCATTTTACTGCCTATTTATACTGTAGATTGATGGCACTTGGTGGAATTTGTTGTTACACATATTGATAACTCACTTGTACTTTTCCACATTACTTTATTGCTTATTACACCTGACCGGTTTCGCCTTACGGCATCCTCAAAGGTTTATAATGACATTTAAGAGCATTCCTATTAGAAACATTGCGACACTCAAACATATTACACATGTGGGTAGTTGTAAAATTATGTATACCAATATAAATTTTTTCCCCAAAATATAGGGAAATAATATATATGTGGTCCTAAATATATTTTGAATTTATGAATTATTACTATTATGTATTTAAGTTATAATGTCAATTAAAAAATTATATAAAATTATAAGAAATACTTATAAATATTGAAATACTAATATCTTTGAAAATTAAATAATGTCAAATGTGAACACACAACTGACATTATTCACATTTGACATTATTTAATTTTCAATGATATTAGTTCAGCAATGTTTCTAATAGGAATGCTCTTAAATGTCATTATAAACCTTTGAGGATGCCGTAAGGCGAAACCGGTCAGGTGTAATAAGCAATAAAGTAATGTGGAAAAGTACAAGTGAGTTATCAATATGTGTCATTTTACTGCAGCTAATAAAAAGTTAGACTTATAGTACACACAGTACTCTTCAACAGTTCCAGTCGCTCAGTAGTTCACAGCAGTCCACAGTCGTTGCTCAGGTCGCAGGTAGATTCTTCTTCGGTCACTTAAGTTCGCTGTGTTCGTTATCGATCTCAAAGACAGAATGAATCGTGTCGCTATGCGAGCGTGTTTTTATACCTCTCAATTAGGAGTGTCGAATCATCTAGAAAGTTCGCGAGCGATAAATACCTACTTTCCTTTGATCTTGCCGCTTAATATGTATTAGTATACAGGAATAAATCATTATATTCGTCAAATTAATACAATATGTCATAATGGTACAACAAGCAATGCTTAGTCCATGTACTAATCAAATAACCCGCCCCTGATCACTCCCGGTGCAAAAGTGCCCATAACACTTGCTGCGTTGCCACGTTGGATGACAACGGATAGCCTTTGGATCAGGAACGACCCGGAACGAGTGTCACCGGTCGCCTCGATGAGCCTCACTCAATAACAATATTTAGTTAATTTCATAGACTGATTTACTCCTCACTCACATACAACAAATAAAACAAATATGTTAGACATTCTTATAATATTATAACATAAGACTTATAGCAATTATACCTCATGCGTTATAATTCTATGTATTAGAAGCATTCACCTGTATTTTTTTTCGAGGATCAGTAGATATAGTAGGTATGTAAGTATGTACATACATATATTAATAATAAATATTCTACAACATTCTACACAACGTTATCTAGACCCATGGTAAGCATAGTTTAACTAGCTTGTGTTATGGAATCTAGAATACGGATAAACATACTTATATACTTTTTTTTGTAAATACATACATATTATACATAGAAACACCCAGACCAATGCAAATATCCATATTCATGCATACAAATATTTGCATTGAGCGGGGATCGAACCCGCGCCTCCTGCGTTGCAGTCGCGTTCACTACTGCCACACCACAGAGACTGACAAACATATGAGACACGCTTTTTATAGTCCAAGCTGTTTCTGGGAATAAGTATCTTGTTTTTAGCGTAATTTAGCAAAAATGAAAGCGGGTTCGTGTGAACAGAAACATTTTTTCCTATTTAATCGATTTGGTCTATGTAAGGTTTAATGAATGAAAAAAACCGCGGTAGCCTAGTGGTATGGGTAATGGACTGTTGAGACGAGGTCTTGGGTTCGATCCCAGGTTTTACCATGGCACAAACCAATGACTTTTCGATGCCTTACGAAGTTATGTGTGTATTTATCGCAGGTTTATAAGTGCCGCGACCTAAACATACCTATACATAAACTGGCGAAATGTGGGTGCTAGCACCTCTGAGTGAGTTTATGCTATGTAAGGTTTAATGACAGTAGAGGAAGCTCGTGAAGTGTGGCTAAGGATGGAAGCACCCCGGAGGGAAATAGGCGTGAGCATATGTCTTTATGTAGGTGTTTAACAAATTCATCGCTGATTCACTATAATTTCTACATACCCTAACATTACAATAACACGCTAGGTCGCGTCGGCCGGTCCACCACTTCACACGTCATAACACTTAAGCACGTCAGCCAAAGCTAATAAGAAAGGGTTTCGAACAAAAATGAGGCGTGCCATTCAATTCTCCACTATTATTGTATGGGTCCATAGGGTTTCTGAGAGTGGCTGTGTGTGAGGAAACTAAAGTCACGCTTTTGTGCGACTAGTTTATTTTTATAGCACCTAGGTTAAAGATTGTGGCACGGCGGTAGTGGAGCTATAGATATATAAAAATCTACTACTGTTTTTATCCGTGTGTTGACAGAGAAAGAATACAAGTATCACCACCACAACCCATCCCAAGGTTCTTAAGAGGCGACTAACAGAAAAATAAGCAGACGATATGAGAAGGAAAACTTGAAATTAAACCCTGTACCAAACCGTCTGGTGAGGTGGGTTCAGCCAAATCCCCAATTAGACTGGTAAAGTGGACCCCAGAATACGAATTGAAAGTTTCGTATGCGACTGGGATTAATACTAATATAATGAAGAGTATATATACGCGTTTTCTTTCTTTCTTTCTTTCTTTCTTCTGTAATGTTATGAGCTACAAGCTCTAAATCTATATTACTTCTACATTACCTTAAAATTCTCGTTTTATATTCCACCAAGCAGGTTGGCGAAATATGGTAGGATACTTTCTCTCTTTTCTTTCTCTTATTTTTTTTACACGCAGTCGATGTAGTTCTACATAATTCTATATAGCTTTCAGTGTGACGTTATCTTAAAAAAGGGATTTTCCTTAATCTTTGAGTCCCACAGTTAGGCCATGATTAGATAGGATTTAGTTAAGGTGTTGGAAGTAAGTTACTGTAACAAAAGGTTCACCTTTGTATGTATGTGATTGTTTATGTTAAGTACAGTCAGCGCCAGAACGATCTTGACTACAAAGTCTCAAAATGGGGGGCAAGGTATGAGTACTTTGTCCGACAAAATCGATCTGTTGTTGACTCAAGAATCAAAGAATCAATTTCATTTATTCAGTCTAGGAACGTAAAGAGCACATATGTACGTCAAAATTGTACAATTCTGTCAAGAAATAATTCAAAAATATTAAATAATGTAAAAATAAATTATTGGAAAATGATTCCTCCGCTGGTTCGGTAGGTTAGTTCTACTGAGAAGATATCAGAAACTCAGAGAACTATATTAGAACTAGATTATCTTTATTTTTAAAATTTGCTTTAGTATACAATTTATGTTGTGCGAGCAAGCAAGAGACTTATGTTGACTACGCATTTACATCATCAAAATACTTATCTAATTTTTAGTAACCTTTATTCATTAATGTTTTTTTTCACTTTTATTTTTAATTTTTTAGTGGTATGTTAATCAAATTTTGGGGAATTTCATTAAATATTTTATACGGCTGCCTACAAACGAATGTACGTGTTAGCCATACGTTTAAAGATTTAGATGTTCTCGCTCATATTGTAGAAGCGTAGTTACATTAATTGTCAATATTGATGAAATGAGAGAGACCTGTGAGTACTTAATGACAATAAATTGATTAACTAAGATACTATTACAGATAATGGTATATTTACTATGTAAGTATTGTTTTGAGTTTCTAATTTTCGACACTGTTGCAAACACAAAACAGAAAAATACCTTCTTCCTACAGTCCCGGGGGCTTTAAGCGGGCGTGAAAAAGCATCTGATGAGGCCGCCAAGCTAAGTGCCACCATTGTAATACCTAGTGTCTGTAATGGTGACCCTCTTTATTGAGACTTTGCCTTTAGCTTACCATCAGGCGAGGTGAGATCCAGTTGGCGTGTCCTACATAATAAAAAAAAAGCCAGAACTGTTTTTGTAAAATTGTTTTTCGCCATGGTTGCGCCATGATCACGGATGAACTGAAGTACTGGCGGTTAACGGTGAAAAAGTTATAGGAGTGCGGAAATATACCCTTTTCGAGTTTTTTTGCCACGGTAACAGCATAATACTCCATGCCTGTGAGTGACTGATGATCGTTTGAAATACCTGTAGCGAAAATACACATAAATCATGTGTAGAGATTGAATCAATTCATTAAGACATATCACATTTTAAATAAACTTTTACATAGACGTGACCCTCCTCATGACCCCTCTAAACCAGAGTGCATAAAAACAAGTTCGATATACGTAATCAGATCAAAGATACAGAATATTATAGAGGACAAACAAACAAGAAAAACAGGTTTATACATAAAGGCCGAATCACACTTCGTTTCATGTCACTTGTTGTATTTGTCTTTACACTGAGTGAAATCATAAGAGTGGCAATGTTCCCATTATTCACTTATGCAGCTTAAGTATGCCAAATTAAAATCCATAGAGTTGATTTAAAATTGATTATTGAATTGATAATTTTAATTTATTTAGTATTTTATTGTTGAATTTTAACGTGACATAACCATTGACATTTCACTTTTTTTGTAAACCTACTTCTTTTTACTTTTATATCTAATATACTATTGACATTGTTATTGATTTTGTTAAAAGATTTTTTTTTATTGGTTTTTGAATGATAATATCACATAACTTAGAATTGATTATTATATTGTTACTTTATTATTTTGTTGATCAAATTTAACATGACATAAGTAACGGTTGATATATTATCGAATTATGTATTATTATCGAAATTTTTGACATTTTTATTGATTGCCATGTATTTATACTGTTATAATTTCTACACGAATTATGTTTGTTCAGGAATAAATTAATTGAATTGAATTGAATTTATCTCAGAGATAATTTTTAAATGTATACACATATATATAATATATAAAAAATATATATATAAAAAATATACACTCAATAACTTTTAAATTATCGCGTTTCATGTTATACACTAAAGTTGATGGGAATTAACGAGATCATGGTATATTTTTTTTTTTCTCCTTTCTGGCAAGTAATAGATATATGCCAATGTCAAGTAATATAGTAGTAGTAATATAAGTAGGTATATATATATATATATATATATATATATATATATATATATTTATATGTTTATATATATAAACGAGTAAAGGATCTTCAGAATGTTTTATATACTAAATATATTGATAACTGTGAAAAGGAGCTGAAAAAATGTCCCCAGGCTTTTTGGAGGTTCATAAAAGATAGGCGGAATTCATCAGGTTACCCTAACGTAATGAATCACGAGGACGCGGTACTTTCTAACGGCGAAGATATCTGTAACGCTTTCAATAGATTTTTTCATAGCGTATTTTAAATACCCGACCCCTTGGAGGTAGCTCCGGACTGCGCCGAGTCCCCACTTGGATCCGTCATTAGCTCAATTAAAGTCACCACAAAAAAATTAATAGAAATTTTCGATAAACTCAACATAAAAAAAGGTGCAGGTCTGGACGGGCTACCTGTTATATTTATAAAAAAATGCCAACCCGGTTTAGTGAGGCCCTTACTGCTAATATTCCAAAGATCCCTGGACGACGGAGTATTTCCTGCAAAATGGAAGGACGCACAAATAGTACCTATACATAAGAAAGGCTCAAAGTTAAATATAAATAATTACAGACCGGTCTCTTTACTAAACAATTTTGGAAAAATGTTAGAAAAAATAGTTTATGAAGTAGTATATTCCACTGCACTCCCTAGTATTCCACAATCGCAGCACGGTTTCATTAAAGGCCGCACTGTCAATACAAACCTACTGGTACTAAATAATTACATCGTGTCTAATGTGCATGGTGCACAGGTGGACGTTATATATACCGACTTCGAAAAAGCGTTCGATCGCGTACCCCATAACATCTTAATCTCGAAGTTATACGGTATCGGAATAAAGGGTAATCTGCTGCGTTGGTTTGAATCGTATCTCAGAAACAGACGGCAGGCAGTTGTGGTTGGTGGCTTCCGATCTGACTTTGTAGACGTCACATCCGGTGTACCCCAGGGCTCCCTCTTATCTCCGTTACTATACAATATATATTTATTCGATCTACCAAATTGTTTTCAAAACTCTCAGCATCTTTTAAATGCCGACGATAAAAAGATTTACCGAAGAATCAACAACACTGCCGACTGCTTGTTGCTCCAATCTGATTTGGATCGACTAACTCAGTATTACCAACTGAATAAAATAAGTGTCAACACCCAGAAATGCTTGTCTATAAGTTTCACGCGAAAAACAGATCCCATTATATTCGAATATAAGCTGAGCTACGATACAGTGCCCAGAACGTCACAAGTCCGAGACTTGGGAGTACTTCTGGACTGTCAATATAGTTTTAAGCCGCACATGCAACTAATGGTCAGTAAAGCGTATAAGTCTCTAGGGTTTGTCTTGCGGAATAGTTCACCATTCAACGACCCGCAGTGCATCAAAATCCTTTATTATTGTTACGTGAGAAGTATATTGGAGTTCGCAAGTATCATCTGGAGCCCTTTCTACACAGTGGATATTGACACTTTAGAAAAAATTCAGAAAAAATTTATTAAACATCTGAACTACAGAGCTCGTATGAATTCCATGTCCTACACTGAATCATGCGTGTACCAAAAAATAAACACTCTGGCAGATAGGCGTTTGGTTACCGACATGATGCATTTGTACGATGTCCTTAATGGCAGATTTGACTGTACAGAATTGTTGGGGGACGTCAGGTTCAGCGTGCCTGTGAGACGAACTAGGCACACCCCATTACTGGCTCCCACATCTGCCCCAACAAACTACTTAATGCGATCTCCACTCAGTCGTATTCCAAGCGCCTATAATAAAATTTTCTCATCACTGGATCCATTTAGCACCTCTCGAAACTCATATAAGGCTGCAATACTTCAGCTACTGTCAAACACCAATGTCCCTATCACTCACCCCACCCATACATCCTAGCACTCCTCTACACCCACATGCACACACACACAGACACACTTGCATATATACACACCTATCTACACACAAGTACCTACATACATTCACACTCTTCAGACCATCACACGAAGCATTGCGCTTCTTTTTCTTTTGTTATCTTTCTCATTCATCACTCCTTTATTTATTACCTAATTATTTTCTCATGTCTACTTACGCCACACTTTAATTTGAATGTGTACACAAGACAAAAACGATAGCCTGTCTAGTGATATAAGTATTATACAGATCTTTATATTGATTTTGGCAAGCAGAAAAAGTCCCCAGTATGTTCTACATAAATGTGTGTGTAACAAAACTCGTTTCCTCACTCACACATACTTATACACTTGCAAATTACAATTGATTCAAAGCCATTCGTATTTATTTATCATCAGTTACACTTTCTTTAGTAATAACAATAACTCATAAAATTGTTATTACAGGTATATGAACGTATTTTTTGTTAAATTATTGTAAGTCTCCGTGACCCTGGGGTTTACAGACTCGCTTTTTGAGAGTTAAAATCCTGCAAAGTTTTGAGTTCGAATCCCAGTTAAATTTTACTTTTTGAATTTTTAAATATTTGTATATCTTCATGTTAATTACTTACCTATTAAGGGAATGTTGAGGTAACATCACAAAAGTATCTTGATATTTTAGTTATTTTTTTATAGCAACTTAAATCAGTAGTATTTTTATTATTACTGAGCGAGTATTGTTGCAGACACATTGCATTAATGTTTCTCGTATTGGAATTTATGCTACCCTCATTCTCATGATTAAAATAACATGATAATTTTATTTTTAACTGTCATCAATTGGATGCATTGTGCTTTCCACGCGGTTAATTAACAACTTAAACGTTCTTTAATATCACAAACAAAATAAAGAACAAAAACAAAACTATTTATTAACGTCAACGACTACATCAATATAGTTGATGCCCATGAGCCGCAAGAGAAGGCAAATCTGCTGGCTAATCTCTTTGCGGCCAACTCCCGAATCGATGATTGTGGTACCCAGCCACCAACACTACCCGACAGTGACCACGCGATGCCTGATATCCATATCAGGCAACGCGATGTCCGTGCAGTGCTGCAATCACTCGATGTCCGGAAAGCCAGTGGTCCGGATGGTATTCCAGCGGTAGTTTTGAAAAAATGTGCAGCGGAGTTGTCTCCAATGCTTACGCGCCTGTACCGGCTATCCTACAGTTCGGGTACAGTGCCTTTGCCTTGGAAAGAGGCGAATGTTCAGCCGATTCCCAAGAAGGGGGATCGCTCGGAGCCAGCCAACTATCGACCCATAGCCGTCACCTCAGTGCTGTGCAAAGTGTTCGAGCACATAATTAACAAACAGCTCATGCGGCACCTAGAGGATCACTCCTTAATTAATGACCGGCAATATGGCTTCAGACCAAAACGGTCAACGGGTGATCTTCTAGCATACGTTACCCATCTTTGGGGTGAGGCTATGGACAAGCACGGCGAGTCACTGGCAATTAGTCTTGACATCGCCAAAGCTTTCGATAGAGTCTGGCACAAATCGCTTCTTTCTAAGCTACCTGCCTTTGGTCTGCCTTCTAGGCTGTGCAACTGGGTTGCTAGCTTCCTGCAGGGGCGCCGTATTCGCGTCCTATGTGACGGACGAGCTTCGGAGTTTCTGCAGGTTAATGCTGGCGTGCCCCAGGGGTCCGTCTTATCACCCACTCTCTTTCTTCTGCATATCAACGACATGCTGTCTACCGGCAATGTTCATTGTTATGCAGACGATAGCACTTTACATGGGAGTTATCATGGACATCCAGCGGCCAAGCAGTCAGATATCGCAGAGAAAAGGCAGCTTCTTGTCACTGAGCTTGACGGGGTCCTGAATCACATTTCTCAATGGGGCTCTGAGAACCTGGTTGAGTTCAATGCCAAGAAGACGCAGGCATGTGCGTTTACAGCAAAAGTATCTTCTTTCCTTCCCCTCCCCACTCTTCAGAGCACGCCACTGCCGCTGCAGGACAATCTCAATATCCTAGGTAAGGATGTTCGCTGCAACCTGAATAACAAAAACTACATCGAAAGCATCATCAAAACAGCCTCACGAAAACTCGGAGTCCTGAACAGAGTGAGACGATTTTTTACGCCGGAGCAGCGGTGTCTTCTATACAAGACACAAATTCGCTCCTGTGTGGAGTACTGCTCGCATCTCTGGGATGGTTCAGCAAAGTACTTACTAGATGCTCTCGACAGGTTGCAGCGACGTGCGATCCGCATCATTGGGAATCTCGAGATCACGAACACCCTAGAACCTTTACAGCTGCGTAGAGATGTTGCGTCCATGGCTGTATTTTACCGTCTGTACCATGGGGAGTGTTCTGATGAGCTCTTCCAATTAGTCCCACCCTCCCCTTTCCTACACAGGACAACGCGTGCAGGTCTTAGATGTCATTCGCACACGGTGCAAAACATCCGATCAAGAACCAAGCGGTTCGGAGACTCTTTCCTCTGTCGCACCATTAAGGCCTGGAATTCATTACCAGCTCACGTGTTTCCTTCTTCCTACAGTCCCGGGTCCTTTAAGCGGGGCGTGAAAAAGCATATGATAAGGCCGTCAAGCTGAGTGTCACCATTGTCACACGGTATGTGTAAGTAATGGTGACCCTCTTTTCTGGGATTTTACCTTCAGCTTACCATCAGGCAAGGCGAAGTCCAATTGACGTGTCCTATATAAAAAAAAAAAAAAAAAAAAAAAAAAGTTGCGGTTCGAACTCGCTACCTTCGAAATGTCTTTACGCCTGTAATGCCACTCAACTACGTGAGCCTGTGCTAAAATGGTGAAATTTACCTTCTCATTCGATGGCAGGCAAATCACTCACACATATTCAATCGTTCACGATTCACGATCATGCACAATATATCAGGCACACATAAACGTATTACACTAATACGCCTTTAACGATGACGCACACATGTGACTTCAAAGCAATGAGTTATTGTTGTGTGAACACACAATACATATGAATAATCTATTTATGATCTGGGTCAAGTGGAAGCACCCGTATGCTTCAGTTGTCATTTGTACTTACAAACGAACAGTCGCATAGTACGCGAATAAATATACATCTACCTACCTACAGTCCCAATCATGGTGAATAAAAAGTGTGTTAAATGCAAAAAATCGGTTACCAAGAAAGTGCCTGGTCTAGAGTGCAGTAGATGTGAAAAGGTGGTCCATGCTGACTCTGTATGCTCAAAGCTGTCTAATAAACAGCTTAATGCCATCAAGAACTCGCCCGGAATAGAGTGGAGCTGTGGAGAGTGCTTAAAAAATATGTCACGCAGATCCTCCTTCGTGATCCCCGAAGAAGACGAAGACAATGACTACGAGACCGATGGAGACATGGCTGAGACACCTATCATCAATGCAAGTGAACTGGTTCGAGATATCAGTCGGGAGATTAAAAAGACTTTTCGCGAGGAAATCCGAGGCCTTGAAAACTCACTCGAATTCCTCAGTGAGCAACTAACTACAATGGAGCAGTCTATGAAAAATCAGGACGTCAAAATTAAGGAGCTTGAAAATAAAAATTATGACCTACTGAATAAAAACAAAAACCTAGAGCTGCGAGTAAACGTCCTGGAGCAGGGACTCAAGGACTTTGAACAACAATCCCTATCTGCGACCATAGAAGTTGCTGGACTGCCTGAAATAACTTCTCCTGATATGGGAAAGGTGGTTGACACTGTTGCATCGAAGCTGATTATAGTGGATAAGGAAATCCAATCAGCGAGGCGACTTCCAGGTACCAAACAGAAACCAGGGCCCATCCTCGTGGAATTAAAATCGAAGGTGCTGCAACAGCAGTGGGTGGATGCCGGTAAGAAACGTAGGCTCACGGTGGGTCAAGTTATGCCGAACGCGCCTAAGGAAAAAGCTGAAGACCGTGTTTATATACGAGAAGCCCTAACCAAGTTTCAGAAAGATTTATTATATCAGGCTAAAACTCAGTTATTAAACAAATTCTGTGAATACGTGTGGTGTAAATATGGAAAAATATGTGCTCGACAATCCAATAACAGCAAAATATATTATATACGTACACTATCTGATATCGCACAGATTAAAAAACAGTTACCTCCGGCTAAGTCAGACAAAGAAACAGATGTACCTATATCAATGTAAAATGATTTATAAAATAGTATTATGTCATATCATTTTAACCGTAACTAATAACTTGCACTTATGGACCTAAAAGTAAACGAATTATTTCATTGCATTTCTACGAATCACTTCTTTAAACAGTTACCACCAAAAACTAGTATAAGCCTATCATGTTTGCATTTCAATATTAGATCCCTTATAAGAAACTTTACTAAATTGCAACAAACTATACATAATTGTATATGTCCAATTGACCTTATAATCCTGACAGAAGTGGGTGTTTCGCATAGAATTGTTCACTTGTATAACTTGCCCGGATATAGACTGTACTCACAACTCAGAACGAAACAAAAAGGTGGCGGTATTATTATTTACGTACGAAACCATCTTAAGTTTACAGTAATCGAAAAAAAGACAAAAACCTTTGAAAATCTTACAGGTACACTAAAAGTAGACTCCTATCGCGATGTAGTTGTGTGTGCAGTTTATAGGCCACCTTCTACTAATAAGAACCTATTTGTCAAAGAACTGGGTAGTCACATCACTAGGTTCGAATTGAACCGGCAGCTTCTCCTTGTTGGTGATACAAACATTGATACAAAAACTATGTCGTCATACACGGATGAATACTTGGAAGTGCTCGGCGAACACGGATTAATGTGTGGAATAACAGACTACACCCGCATCGAAACGAAAAAACATCTAATTACGAAATCTTGTATAGATCATATTTTTGCACGTTTCCCCACATTGAACCTGTTCGCGGCGGCGCTCGACGTCGTACTGGCGGATCACCGCGGTATTATATTTACCTGCGTTGATGAATCTCGGTGGGTTCCTGGGTGTGTACAGGATGTTACAAAAAATTATGTTGTTAACTATAATATTTTTTACAGGGAGCTTAGGGATGTAGAATGGACAAAGACCAAAAACATGGTGGAACCTAATGAAATCTTAAGCTTTATTTATAATTCTTTCAAAAATGCAAAGAAGGTCGAATCGAATAAAAAAATATTTCGCAATCAATCCCAAAAATTTGCCTTACCGTGGCTCGATGACAATGTTACACATCTCTGTGATAAAAGAGATAAACTGTTTACTAAATGGAAAAAAAATCTAAATAATTCAAAAATAAAATTAGAATATAATAAACTTAGAAATAAAATCCATAAAGTTCTAGAAAATAAAAGAAACAATTATTACATACAATACATTAATAATAATTTTTATAACATCAAAAAGGTATATCAAATTGTTAATCAGATGCTAGGGAGAGTGACATTGTCCATCGACACGGCTATCTTAAGGGCATTTGACGCGCAGGGAATTTCCTCTAAAAACATTGCCGACAACTTTGCGAACAGTTTTGATAGAACGGTAAAAGATATAATCCCCAAATGCTATATAAAACTATCAGACTCGAATACTACACGCAAGCCGCTGAACTCAAGTATTTTGTTTAAAAAAGCCTCAGCCGACGATGTTCACAAAATAATTAAAAGGCTAAACTCGAGGAAAGCTCCAGGTGCAGACGGCATCAGGGTCTTGGACATTAAAATGATAGGTGGCAGTATAAGTGGCCCCATTGCTGACTTAATTAACCGAAGTATTGAAAATGGTCTATATCCGGATGACCTAAAAGTTGGGTGCATAAGACCAATTCATAAACGGGGACAAAAAAATGACTACCTAAATTATCGCCCAATAACACTGCTTTCATCGATTGACAAAATTGTTGAAAAATATATTTGTGAGCAAATTCACGCTTTTTACAGGAAACACAACGTTATCAACCCATACCAGTTCGGTTTCCAGTCTGGCAAGAGCACTACAACCCTACTGTCAGACTTCACTGATGAAGTCAACAAGTATTTAAACGAGAAAAAACATGTCCTTGCTCTCTTTATTGACTTTTCGCGAGCGTTTGATACATTAGTGCATAGCCAGCTAATTGACAGACTAGATGACTGTGGAATACGAGGCCCTCTGCTGACTTGGTGTACGGACTATCTAAATAACCGAACCTCCACAGTGAAAATTGATAATGTCTGTAGCGAACGCATGTCAGTGACGGAAGGCACAGCTCAAGGCTCTGTATTAGGACCGCTGCACTTCCTGTCCTACGTCAACGACATGGGCAACTGCATTACCAACAGCACATGCTATCAGTTCGCTGACGACACTTGCCTTGTGATTGCTGATAGAAATCCGCAAGCCGCATGCGAGCGATTGCAACAAGACATGAATGCTCTCGCACGATGGTGTCATGATGCTGGCCTTGTGCTTAATGCAAACAAGACAAAACTGCTGGTAATTAAATCACCATACATCAAACAACAACCTGTCCAAAGTATTGTAGCTCACGACCATGACTGCCTGCATGCTGCCAGTGGTTCAAACTGTTACTGTCCACCTATAGATACGGTCAAAAAGCAGACCTACCTTGGACTGCTAATTGATGACAAATTTAACTGGAGCCATCATATCGAAAAAGTCTGTAATAAATTGAGGCAATTTTTAGCGAACATTACAATATTAAGAAACCGAATACCGTTCAAAGTAAAAATAATGTTATACAACGCACTAGCTGAATCCTACATACAGTACGGCCTAAGTAGCTATGGTCGTACCTATAAGTCCTACCTAGACACCATTTATAAACTACAGACCAAAATTTTAAAAACTATTGTGTCACCTAAAGTAAAAAGTCAATTCTACGACAACGAAACCGGTCTCTTCAAACATTGCAAAGCATTGCCTGTACATACACAAGTACATCTATCTTTATTAAAAGAACAGTTTTTTAATGAATCTCTTAGAAAAACAATTGAACATCCTGTACGCACTCGGGCAGTCTCCG
This sequence comes from Eilema griseolum, assembly GCA_963662185.1. Classification (NCBI taxonomy): domain Eukaryota; kingdom Metazoa; phylum Arthropoda; class Insecta; order Lepidoptera; family Erebidae; genus Eilema; species Eilema griseolum. The sequence goes on from OY759252.1 coordinate 15,489,771, forward strand.
AGAATCGGTGTATGACAGAACGTGCGAATAATGTATATGGCGAGCGCACTACTGGCTATATTGTCCCGCGACTTCTTAATGACCTACCCTCTTGTATCCGAGAAAATAACAAAATATCTAATGTACATAAAAAGCTCAAACAACATTTCCTAGGCGTAAAATAGATTGTTATTATATAGATATATTATTAAGAATTAGATACTTTGGTGGATTGTATTCGGTTTGTAAGATTCGATTGTATAATTTGTTGTACGTATACCTATATTATGTAGAATTGTGCCGACAACTCAATAGCACAGGTATAAACCTGAGTGGTTTTTTGGTGCTATTACTGTGTAATCCTATGTATTTAATGTTTGGATCTGATAAATTAAATAAAAAAAAAAAAAAAAACTTGACCCAGATCATAAATAGATTTTATTAGATGGATAGGCTATCGTTTTTGTCTTGTGTACCTTAATTTTTGGCGTACCTAATGTTTTTATATTCATGTATTTATTTCTGAACTGTAAGCTGTGAGGTACCTGAAGATAAATAAATAAATAAATATATATATATATTTAAATGTCTTTAGAATTATTAATGGCGAGACGCCAAAGTCAAGTTTTTCAAGTTACGGTCCTCAGTAAAGTTGTGGGGACTTTACTAGAGGCTCCCTAGGGCGGTTTGGAACCAACACGAAAAGTCACAATTCACTGTAATTTGCCACTTTCCACACTTGTCAAGTGTGTGCGTTGTCAAGGATATTATATCTAAAAATCAACCATTTTTATACATAAAATCTCGAATTCACACCAATTTTGGAAAATAAAAAAATACCGCGATGCGCCATTCTTCATGTTGGCGCCATAACTCCATGGTATAGTTACATACATACCTTTGGTTTGCCTGACGTTTAGATCAGGTTACCTATACCATGATTGCGTTAATTTTCGTTAAAATTATAACATACACTTACTTCTGCTTACTACTCTACACTATTGCATTGAGTACCTGTAATAGTAGCTATAAATTTGGATAAAAAATTTAAAAATAATTCGACAAAAAAAATGACAATATCTATGATTGCAAATAATGATGTGACATTTGTATTGTTTTTATATTAATTAGAATATAGGTAGTTGTATTAAAGTGACATGGATTTGTAATTTTTATTTGTTGAATACATTAGAATAAAATACAAAAATAACTAATATTTATTAAAACAGCTTCTTTAGTAACGCACATTATTTATACTATATAGTGTAAATACATTTAATCACGCCTATATCCCTGGAGGGTTTGGTAACGGGTTACAAACACCCTCATTTCAAAAATCATACTTCTAATTACGTGACCGTATCCCACGTCATGAGGGGATGAGCCTAAGGCGTATTCCGGACACTCGTTGACTCGAGGCACGATTCTGATGCAGAGTTTGGGCTGTATATATCTATTTGATATTAGACAAATAAAGGCATATTCTACAACATTCTACACAACGTTATCTAGACCCATGGTAAGCATAGTTTAACTAGCTTGTGTTATGGAATCTAGAATACGGATAAACATACTTAAATACTTTTTTTTTGTAAATACATACATATTATACATAGAAACACCCAGACCAATGCAAATATCCATATTCATGCATACAAATATTTGCACTGAGCGGGGATCGAACCCGCGCCTCCTGCGTTGCAGTCGCGTTCACTACCGCCACGCGACAGACACTGTCAAACATATGAGACACGCTTTTTATAGTCCAAGCTGTTTCTGGGAATAAGTATTTTGTTTTTAGCGTAATTTAGCAAAAATGAAAGCGGGTTCGAATGAACTGAATATTTTTTTCCTATCTTAATCCATTTGGTCTATGTAAGGTTTAATGAATGAAAAAACACCCCGGTAGCCTAGTGGTATGGGTAATGGATTGATGAGACGAGGTCTCGGATTCGATCCCAGGTTTTACCATGTCACACACCCATCACACACCAATGACTTTTCGATGCTTTTCGAAGCTATGTGTGTATTTATCGCAGGTTTATAAGTGCCCGGTTAATGGCAATAGGCTCGACACCTAAACATAAACTGGCGAAATGTGAGTGCTAGCACCTCTGCCTACGCCTTTAGGGATATAGGCGTGAGTTTATGTTATGTTAGGTAAGGTTCAATGACAGTAGAGGAAGCTCGTGAAGTATGACTAAGAATGGAAGCAGCCCGGAGGGAAATACGCGTGAGCATATGTCTTTATGTAGGTATTAACAACTTCATCGGTGATTCACAATAATTTCTACATACCCTAACATTACAATAACACGCTAGGTCGTGTCGGCCGGTCCACCACTTCACACGTCATAACACTTAAGCACGTCAGCCAAAGCTAATAAGAAAGGGTTTCGAACAAAAATGAGGCGTGCCATTCAATTCTCCACTATTATTGTATGGGTCCATAGGGTTTCTGAGAGTGGCTGTGTGCGAGGAAACTAAAGTCACGCTTTTGTGCGACTAGTTTATTTTTATAGCACCTAGGTTAAAGATTGTGGCACGGCGGTAGTGGAGCTATAGATATATAAAAATCTACTACTGTTTTTATCCGTGTGTTGACAGAGAAAGAATACAAGTATCACCACCACAACCCATCCCAAGGTTCTTAAGAGGCGACTAACAGAAAAATAAGCAGACGATATGAGAAGGAAAACTTGAAATTAAACCCTGTACCAAACCGTCTGGTGAGGTGGGTTCAGCCAAATCCCCAATTAGACTGGTAAAGTGGACCCCAGAATACGAATTGAAAGTTTCGTATGCGACTGGGATTAATACTAATATAATGAAGAGTATATATACGCGTTTTCTTTCTTTCTTTCTTTCTTTCTTCTGTAATGTTATGAGCTACAAGCTCTAAATCTATATTACTTCTACATTACCTTAAAATTCTCGTTTTATATTCCACCAAGCAGGTTGGCGAAATATGGTAGGATACTTTCTCTCTTTTCTTTCTCTTATTTTTTTTTACACGCAGTCGATGTAGTTCTACATAATTCTGTATAGCTTTCAGTGTGACGTTATCTTAAAAAAGGGATTTTCCTTAATCTTTGAGTCCCACAGTTAGGCCATGATTAGATAGGATTTAGTTAAGGTGTTGGAAGTAAGTTACTGTAACAAAAGGTTCACCTTTGTATGTATGTGATTGTTTATGTGAAGTACAGTCAGCGTCAGAACGATCTTGACTACAAAGTCTCAAAATGGGGGCAAGGTATGAGTCCTTTGTACGACAAAATCGATCTGATTCTGACTCGAAAATCAAAAAATCAATCAAACTAATCAATTTCATTAATCAGTTTAGGCACGTAAAGAGCACATACTAACGTCAAAATTTTACAATTCTGTCAAGAAATAATATAAACATATTAAATAATGTAAAATCATTGGAAAATTATTCCTTCGCTGGTTCGGTAGGTTAGTTCTACTGAGAAGATACCAGCAAGAAACTCAGAGTACCTACCTACTATATTAGAACTACATTATCTTTCTTTTTTAAATTTGCTTTAGTATACAATTTATGGTGTGCGAGCAAGCAAGAGACTTATGTTGTCTGCGCATTTACATCATCAAAATACTTATCTACTTTTTAGTAACGTTTATTCATTATTGTTTCATTCATTCATTGTTTTTTTCATTTTTATTATTAATTTATTTAGTGGTATGTTAATCAAATCTTGAGGAATTTTATTAAATAATATTTTATACGGCTGCCTACAAACGAATGTACGTATACGTTTAAAGATTTTGATGTTCTCGCTCATGTTGTAGAAGCGTAGTTACATTAATTGTCAATATTGATGAAATGAGAGTGACCTGTGAGTACTTAATGACAATAAATTGATTAATTAAGATACTATTACAGATAATGGTATATTTATCATGTAAGTATTGTTTTGAGTTTCCGATATTTCGGCACTGTTGCAAACACAAAACAGAAAAAGCCAGAACTCTTTTTGTAAAATTGTTTTTCGCCATGGTTGCGCCATGATCACAGATGAACTGAAGTACTGGCGGTTAACGGTGAAAAAGTTTTAGGAATACGGAAATCTACCCTTTTTCGAGTTTTTTTGCTACGGTAACAGCATAATACTTCATGCCTGTGAGTGACTGCCGATCGTTTGAAATACCTGTAGTGAAAATACTCATAAATCATGTGTAGAGATTGGACCAATTCATTAAAATATATCACACATTAAATAAACTTTTACATATACGTGACCCTCCTCATGACCCCTCTAAACCAGAGTGCATAAAAACAAGTTCGATATACGTAATCAGATCAAAGATACAGAATATTATAGAGGACAAACAAACAAGAAAAACAGATTTATACATAAAGGCCGAATCACACTTCGTTTCATGTCACTTGTTGTATTTGTCTTTACACTGAGTGAAATTATAAGAGTGGCAATGTTCCCATTATTCACTTATGCAGCACAAGTATGCCAACTTTTCCTATAAATTAATATCCAGAGATTTATCTCAGAGATATTTTTTTAATGTATTTATTATGTGTCGTGTGCTTGTCTGCCACCTAAGTTTTATAAATAAATATGTAAAAATTATACACTTAATAACTTTTAAACTCTCGTGTTCCATGATGTACTCTAATGTTAACGGGAATTAACGCAATCATGGTATAGGTACATACATAACTTTGTTTTGTCAGACGTTTCGATCCGGTTACCTATACCATAATCGCGTTAATTTCCGTTAAAATTATAATTTACACTTATGTAGACTGCTCTACACTATTGCATTGAGTGTATACCTGTAATAGTAGCTATAAATTTAGATAAAACATTTAAAAATAATTCAACAAAAAGAATGACAAAATCTATGATTGTAAATAATGATGTGACATTTGTATTGTTTTTATATTAATTAGAATATAGGTAGTTGTATTAAAGTGACATGGATTTGTAATTTTTATTTGTTGAATACATTTGAATAAAATACAAAAATAACTAATATTTATTAAAATAACTTCTTTAGTAACGTACATTATTTATACTATATAGTGTAAATACATTTAATCACGCCTATATCCCTGGAGGGTTTGGTAACGGGTTACAAACCCCCTCATTTCAAAAATCATACTTCTAATTACGTGATCGTATCCCACGTAATGAGGGGATGAGCCTAAGGCGTATTCCGGACACTCGTTGCCTCGAGCCACGATTCTGATGCAGAGTTTGGGCTGTATATATCTATTTGATATTAGACAAATAAAGGCTAGCCACATTACAAATAACATATAACGTAGTTTAGTGTTCTATACTATAATTGAGTGAATAGAGCTTACGGCTGGCGTGGGTGACATTACGCAACCATAAATAACTAATTGTGGCGGGTATGAGGACTTTGAGTTTTATGTTTTTTGTGTTTTTATTTCTATTGTATTTTTTAATTCTGTTTTCATTCTAAATTGTGTATATATATGTAATGTGCGTTGTGTTTTGCAATAAATGTATTTTCTTTCTTTCAAATAACACATAACGAAGTGTGATTCTGCCTTAACGATATTAATAAAGTCTTCGATGGTACGAGGTTATCTTTCCCGTCACGTGTGAATGAAATATCGATGCAATATAAGCGCATGGACGCGATTATTTATTATGTTATGGCTTACAATACGTGTAGGTATGCCTGCAAGGATGCTGTGAAGGTTACCTTGCTATCGGAACTTTTGGAAGGTCGTTGGAGGTATAAATAATGAAGAGAGTAAAGTGATGAGTTAATCAAGGTCGGTTGCTTGGTGGTATAGAAGCTGAACTCACAATTGAGAGGTATTGGTTTCGAATTCTGGACATTCCACTACGGTCGTGAACTCACTCAATAAACAATTTGTTCCAGTTGAAGGAGGAATATTAGTAATTTCAATCTGTCGTACTGTTTAAAATATAAGAGATTGCGTGGTAATAGTTTATTATTTAGTACCTAATATACCACTTAGATGGTGGGCAGATAAGCACGCGGTCCACCTTTTATTCTTCGGACTCCGGCTGGCCCAGGATCGTCTCTTTTGAGACAGCTCTCTTCGGCTGTGGGGATCACAGAGTCCCCATCTCGTCCCGCATCGCGCGCCGCTGCCGTGCACTGAGCACACGGTCCACCTGATGAGAAATGGTTACAGGGGCATATGAAAGTGTGCAATATAAGGGGCGACATACTCATGCTGCCGACCTTGTAGGATCCTATTAATAACAAAAAACATACACACCTATCTTTCCCATGGGAGTAGGCAGACATTATATTATGTTGTTCATTTGATATAAGCCTCTTATTCTTTAATAACTGTTTTGAAATACTCGCCGGTCACCTGTTCTTCTAAATCTAGGTGGTCAACAAGTAATACCCTGCGATAGGATTGCGGATAGGATCATAAGTTCCAAATCAATAAATCAGTTAGCCCATACATATGCCTCTTCCAATGTTGGAAGGCTTTGGTCTACTGTTTCCACGCTGACCAAACGGGTTGGACCAACATATTTTTTATTTCGAGTTTTCCTTCTCTCACAGTGATATCATCTGCGTATTTTTCCGTTTGTCACCTCTTACGACACCCGTTGGATGAGATGGGGTTGTGATACTTGTATTCTTTCTCCGTCACCACACGAACGATCTCTGCCTACCCATTCGGGGATTTATAAGCGTGAAATACTTCATGTAAATAGCACACAGCTTTTACATCACAAATATTTTTTTTCGAAATTCTCTCGACACGTAGCGTGTCTATATTAACTATTATGAAGTGAGATTTCAGTCACATAAACGTCTTTTTAACATAAATTTTAAAATTCATCTGTAATATCCAAAAGTCACCCAGACACGAAATAAAATCGTAAAAAGTAACTAAGCAATAAAAACCAGTTGTCATTCAGCGAGGACTATAAAAAAAAAGAAATCTGTGTTTGATATCAAAGAATGAATACAGCTTTCATGAAGTGCAAATAAAATATTTGTTACTATTTGACGGTCAGTATGCGGCTGATTGTAAGCTAACAGCGGAGCGAAATGAAAATTCTAGGACATATTTGGCGCACTAGTGATCAAAATACACAGGTACATATAAATTCACTTATACCACATTTTGTATATCTGTGTCTCACCTTCCCTACGTACTTTTCACTTAGTTCTCTACTTCTTTCTCTCTCCTCTTGCAGGTCTGCTGGAAGAGACTTCTAATAGAAATAAACAGAGCCTCTGTACTACTTTCATCACCTATATTTGTTCTTGTATGTACATAAATTTAATAAATAAATAAAAAATATTTCAACCAACAAGTTCCGGGTTCAACTTCTAAGCTACGCAAGCTTAGAGGTTCAACCTGGAACCTCTCAATCGTCAATACTCCTGAACCTCCTAGTCATTAGGACAGCGACGGGAATCAACACCTAACACAAGCAGCTCTGCTTAGCTGGAGCCGCTGAAGGAGTTATTAATTCCAGGCCTTAATGGTGCGACAAAGGAAAGAGTCTTCGAATCGATGGTTCTTGATCGGATATTGTGCACCGTATGCGGGTGACATCTAAGCCCTGCACGTGTCTGTGTAGGTAAGGAGAGAGTGGAACTAATTGGAAGAGCTCATCAGAACATTCACTACGGTACAGGCGGTAAAATACAGCCAAAAACGCAACATCTCTACACATCTGCAAAGGCTTTAGGGTGTTCGTGACTTCAGAATTCCCAATAATGCAAACCGTACGTCGCTGTATCCTGTCGAGAGCATCTAGTAAGTACTTTGCTGAGCCATCCCAGAGATGCGAGCAGAATTCCCTTCATTTTGATACGCTCCTCGATAAATTTGGATGCCAAAAGTTACAACACACATTTTATACGCACCAAAAATTCACACCATAGTTTTTGTTGATATTTCATGTACCCCAATCATCAAAATTCATCCAGCCGTTAGGCTTGTAGAGTGGAACAACCAAAATTATATACATACATACAAACTTATAAATTCATACACGTGTAACATATTACCCACACTGGCGGAGTTGGGTAATTATTAAAAAAATGTTTACACAATAAAAACAAGTTTGAAAGCAGGCGGTACCCATTACGTTTCTTTCGGCTTATGATTGGCAAATGGGTACCGCCTGTGTACTCCTCTGCCTACCCCGTCGAGGATTTATAGACGTCAATATATGTATGTAAAATAAGTAAAAAAGCGGAGTATAACTTTCAACATAATATATGCATAATTCAACCGATCCCTTAAAATTTGACAAACAAAATTAGGATCTGAGCCTGATTCATTTTTAACGGCTTTGTCTATTGTGTTCAATGGAGTTGATCCGTAAAGCTTCTATTGATTTCTGCAGACTGTATCACTTCTGGGGACAATGGGATATAATCTTCAACTTCAGTACTTTATATGGTTTGGTAGATTGGCTGTCGTTTTTGTTCTGATTGGTCGGCTAATAAATGGTAATGAAAGAAAAGTTCTATTTTAATACGAGTATGGGTGAGATGATGATGACAGATACAAACTCTATAGACGCCGTAAATGTCACTTCAACGTGGGGTAAGAATGCTAGTACTTTGGTATAAGTTAACATATACATAAATCCCATAACACGCATACATTGACAGCTTAAAGAATATATTGATATTAGCTTATACCATTTTTAGCAATGCATTTTGCTGGATCTGTACAGTATATAATCTAAGTATTGTCATGTATAAAACAATCAGTCTGTATATTGGTGTGTGTTTGACATGATGCCCACGGCTACACTATCATCACACCCCTCCACACAGGCAGAGAAAGCATCTGCACACGATGCGCACGGAACAGGGAGGCATAACCTTCAAGGGGCTTAAACAATGACGTACCTATTATGTTAATAGATACGTCATACACTAAGATGGCGGCTTTCAAAAATGGTGCAAATACTAAGTATTAAATAATTATCACGGTCTAGTTCTCCAGAATCGCGGGGCCGAAGCCACGTTCGTGACCGCGGAGCGCAGTTCGATTATCGACCTATCGTTCGCAGGCGCTTCGCTGTCGCACCGTGTGCGGGACTGGCGTGTTGTTGTGGGGGTGGAGACACTGGCGGATCACCGATACGTTCGGTTTGATGTCTCCCCCCCCCGCGGGTGATGCGCCGGTCATACCGGCCCCACGCGAGCCACGCTGGGTGCTCGGGAGACTGAATCGGGAGGTCCTCCTGGAGGCCGCCATCGTACAGGCCTGGGCCATTGCGCCGGACAGGCCTGTCGATATCGACGATGAGGCGGTGTGGTTCCGGGAGGCCATGACTCGTGTCTACGATGCGGGTATGCCTAGGGCACCACCCTATAGTCCGAGGCGTCGGGTCTACTGGTGGTCTGCGGAGATCGCGAGGCTACGGCAAGCCTGCGTGATCGCGCACCGCCGGTGGACCAGACTCCGTAGGAGGCGTAGCCGAACCGCAGATACGGAGCCCCGAGTGGCGGAGCTTCATGTGGGATACAGGGAGGCCAGAGATGCCCTCCGAGCGGAGATTAAGCGGGCGAAAGCCGCGGCTTACAAGGAGCTCATGGAGACGCTGGAGCGGGACCCATGGGGGCGGCCTTACCTTATGGTAAGAGGAAAGCTGCGCCCCCGGGCCCCGCCGTTGACCCGGGTTCTCCAGCCAGCTCTGCTCGGTGGAGTGGTCGAGTCCCTGTTCCCGGCGCGAGCGGAACACGTTCCGCCGCAGATGACTCCGCCACCTCGGTCGCCTGTGGCGCCCAGTGTGGTAGTTGACGACGAAGTCCCCGAGGTCACTTGGGTAGAACTGGAGCTGGCGGTGCGAAGGCTTAGAGCCAAGAAGAGCACCGCCCCGGGACCCGACGGCATTCCAGGCCGCGCGTGGGTCCTAGCTCTGGGAGAAGACGGTCTCGAACCCCGACTTAGAGGGTTCCTCAGCGCATGCTTGGAGCGGGGCCAGTTTCCGAAGATGTGGAAGACGGGGAAACTGGTCCTCATCCGAAAGGAGGGTCGCCCGGCGGACGAACCGTCCGGCTACCGGCCCATTGTGTTGCTCGACGAGGTGGGCAAGCTCTTTGAAAGAGTTATTGCGAAGCGCCTCGTCGAGCACCTCTCTGGTAGGGGGCCGGACCTGGCGGATGCCCAATATGGCTTCCGCCGGTGGCGGTCCACCGTGGATGCCATCATGCGCGTGAGGACTTTGGCGGAGGAGGCAGTTGCCCGGGGCGAGGTGACGTTGGCGGTGTCCTTGGACATCTCCAACGCGTTCAACACCTTGCCCTGGAGTTGCATCAGGGAGGCACTCGTGTACCACGGTGTGCCTCTCTACCTCCGCCGCATAGTCGGGGCGTACCTGACGGAGAGAGCCGTCATCTACCCAAGTGCGACCGGCGTCGGTCGGCGTGAGATGTCGTGCGGTGTTCCACAGGGATCGGTTCTCGGGCCGCTACTGTGGAACATTGGATACGACTGGGTGCTTCGCGGCGAGCTTGCGGACGGCGCATCCGTCACGTGCTATGCGGACGACACGCTAGTGACGGCGAGCGGGGCTACACACCGTGAAGCGATCCTGAGGGCCACGACCGCGGTTGCTCGAGTCGTGGAACGGATCCGGCGGCTGGGCCTTGAGGTGGCTTTGCATAAATCCGAGGCCATGTTCTTTCATGGACCTCGGCGCACGCCACCACCTGGTTCCAGTCTGACAGTGGGAGGCACTCTCATCGGCATCAAGCCCCAGATGAAATATCTGGGGCTCGTGCTCGACGGCCGGTGGGACTTCGGGAAGCACTTCCGAAGTCTGGGCCCCAAATTGGCGGGCACAGCCAACGCTCTGGCGCGGCTACTGCCCAACCTGAGGGGCCCGGAGGACTCCTGCAGGAGACTCTATGCGGGTGTCGTGCGGTCCATGGCCCTGTACGGGTGTCCCGTGTGGGCGGACACCCTGAGTGATCGGCACATGCTCCTGCTGCAGCGTCCGCAGCGGAAGTTGGCGTGCCGCATCATAAGGGGGTACCGCACGATATCCTTCAACGCGGCGAGTCTCCTCGCTGGATCCCCACCATGGATCCTGGAAGCGAGATGCCTTTCGGCGCTATACCGGTTCCGAAGGGCGGCGCGGGAGCGAAATTCGGGCCGTGAGATCCCGGCTCCACAGGGAAATGGTGGCAGAATGGGAGAGACGACTTGGGCAACCAAGCGCAGGGCACGCCGTAGTAACGGCGGTAAGACCCATCATGGGGGAGTGGCTAGAGAGGCCACACGGCAGCCACTCGTACCGTCTGACGCAGATGATCACCGAGCACGGATGCTTCGGAAAGTATCTGCGTCGGATGCAGAAAGAGCCAACGTCCGAGTGCCATCACTGCGACGCGAGCGAGGACTCAGGTCCGCACACGCTCACCGAGTGTCCGGCGTGGGAGACGCCGAGGCGGGAGCTTGTGGCGGCCCTGGGAGTGAGGGTTCTCACGCTCTCCACCTTGCTCGCGGCGATGGTTCGCTGCGCGGATGCGTGGGCGGCCGGCGCCTCCTTCTGCGAGCAAGTAATGCTCGTGAAGGAGGAGGCGGGGCGGGAGCGGCAGCGGGAACGACGAAGGATCGCAAGACAAGCTGCCCGCGCACGAAGGCAACTCGGGCGTCGGAGGTCGATGAACGACCTCCGCCCCCCATGAGCGCCGGCCTGGGGGTGACAGGTGAAGCCGCCTGTCACCCTGGCAGAAGCAGGCCGCGGCGGTGGCGCGCGTGGCGCGCCTCCCCGTTTCCGGGGACGAGTTGGGGACTCTGTAGTCCCCACACCCGAGAAGAGGGCCATAACGTGAGAGATGGCCCTGGGTCGGCCGGGGTGCGAGGGATATGCCTGTCAACCTCACCTTCGGCAACCAAAACGACCCACAGGCGGCGTGCGTTTTAGTCGGTTCGAGTCCGACATAACCTCCTCCACCGGCTCCGGTGGGGAGGTATCGGTGGGGATTTTGCGCACGTAAAAAAAAAAAAAAAAGTATAAAATAATTATTGCCAATTACTAATATACAAAAAATATAGTCAATATCATTAAATTATGCAAATCACATTATTATTTATTTCAATTGATATTATTTTTATTACCAACTTAACCTTCTTTGCGTAACACACTGTCGCGTCACTGATAGGTGCAAAATAAGAGGTTGTTACATATGAAATGGCCGTTTTTTTTTGAAGAAATTGGAGGAAACCTAATTTTCTGTACTAACATTTTTGTATTTTTTTAGGAATGACAAATCCAAATTTTATTATTTTTTGTTGTGTATGAATGAAACAACATTAAGCTAACAAACACTTTTATTACATTTTTGAAAAGTGACAGCTGTAAAAAAATAAGACGAAAATCATCAAAATAGATAGCATTTACAAAGTATGTCTATTAAGTGTGAATGTATGTTTATGTAAATATTATAGAAATTGAATGTATGTGTGTACTTGGGTATATGTAAGATATTATTCAATTATATACAATAAATTTGTTTATGTTATATATATGTAGCTTGTGACTACACTAATAACTACCCAAAACATTTCCAACCAAAGGTTGCCTGAAAGAGATCGCTTATAGCGATAAGGGCGCCATTTGTACATTTTTCATAATGTTGTCCGTACATGTACTGTAATGTGTTGGTGTACAATAAAGATTATCTTATCTTATCTTATTGTTTTTGAAGATCGAATTTTATTTATCAAGTTGCCTATAAAAACAAACCTTAATACAGTTCTCTCGATACGTTTACGACAGAATTACGACAGTTTTTCGTGTTAGGGGTACTGTTAAGGATCCTTCAGACTTCGGTTGGACATAGTTTTTTGGTACTATGTAGGTTAGGCCTTTGCTCTACGACGAGTCAAAGAATCAAAGAATCAAAGAATCAATTTCATTTATTCAATTTAGGCACATAAAGAGCACATATGAACGTCAAAATTTTACAATTATGTATGTCAAGAAATAATATAAAAATATTAAATATTAAAAAAATAAATCTTTCGCTGGTTCGGTAGATTAGTTCTACTGAGAAGATACCAGCAAGAAACTCAGCGAACTACATTAGAACTAGATTATTTGTTAGTGAGGTCACTGATAGATTGAGATTGATCACTGTGGTGTTTTTTTGGTCTAAAGTGATCCCTATACACTAGAAACAAATATAGGTGTTGCTACCATGGAATGTCGAAAGGCATTATGGCGAGCAATAAATTACGTGTGAAAATGTTAGGTACATAAATAACTGTACTAACGTAAAGGCATAATCACACTTTGTTATGTTATTTGTTAAAGGCTGGAGTTTTTAGCACCAACGCAAAGAAGGACGCAGCGTGATATTATTTTGTTATGCGACATTGGTGTGAATTCGAGTTTTTAACCGATTTCGATAAGGTTCTCCATTCGATCGACCTCATTTTTTAAATCAATTTACACCGATTACTGTGAGATTTATGATCCGATTCAAGAGATTCTTTTTTTAGTTCGATGCAGTTGCCATTTGGTCCCTTAAAAAATCAATATAGTTTGGAGTATCAGACGAAGTCTAATTGAAGTGTCCAATATAAAAAAATCACTAAAAAGAAAAAAAAATACTGTTCAAAAAAACCGATTTCACAGACCAATAGCTATAAAATAACTTAATAACGATAAGTGAACAATGACTGAATTTACAGACTTACTAATCTGTTAAAAGTCTTATTATTTTTACCGACGTTTCGGATGTGTTGCACACCCGACTTGACTGGCTTGCGAGCGACTAGAGGTTTGCGGGGAACATGGAAAAGCTGTAGAATGAACTCCCTGCTTTCCAAAGCGACTATGGTATGGGGTTCTTGAAGAGGTGCATTTGGAGGATTCTTCAGGGTCGGCAGCGCGACTGTAGCGCACCTGGTGTTCCACACGTCCATACGCCACTACAATCACTTCCCATCAAGTGGGCCGTGTGCTTGTCTGCCACCCAAGTGGTATAAAAAGAATTGTGCGCCTACCCTCCATTACTTTTATAATGAATGGTAAGGCTGGAGACACACCACACTCACTATGTCAGAACGGCACTGTGTTTTATTGGCTTATATATAAATATATATGTATAGGTATATATCTAAAAATTCAATTTTTATTTCAAATAAGCACAAATTAAATTAATTACAATACAAATGTCCAATCATTATCTGCAATCATAGATTTTGTCAAATGTTATGTCAAATCAAAAAACCCGCCTCGTATCGTTCCCGTCGCAAAGGTGCCCATGACACTGGCAGCGTTGCCTCGCTGAATCGCGATGGCCATCCTCTGCCCTAGAAACGAGCCGGAGCGGGAGTCACCGCCTTGTTCGCGGATATATATATGGAACTTATTATTATATATATAATATATATATACATATATATATAAATATTTCTGTGACGTAATGCAGAAATAACAATAGAATTAGTAATCCAAACATGTTTCTCCTTATTCAAACATCACAGTAACACGCGCTAACAAGGAAAATAAACAAGGAGTTCTCACTGATGAGCGACAGTCAAGCGTGCTGTGCGGACAAACGAACGAAAAGTAGATACAACTACATTAGGGACTAGCTGTTGCCCGCGACTTCGCCACCCCCGCGTGGTTCCCGGCAGAGTAGAATTTGGGCCACCCCATCACATTACATGCGGTGTCGTACAAGGCGACTAAGAGATAGTGCTGTTTAACACCAGACAGATATATACAGTCCAGACTCAGCTTTAGATGCATTGCTTGAGTCAACAATAGTGCCCGGATGGACAGCAATAGGCTCACCCCCTATTATGTGGGACTGAATTCAATGATTGGTGAAATGTGGGTGTTAATTCACCTCTGCCTAACCCTCCGGGGATAAAGGCGTGATTATATTTATGTATGTATGTACATTTTCCTATGCCGAGTGTTACCATTGTGACATGGTATTTGTATGTAATGGTGACCCTCTTTTCTGAGATTTTGCCTTCACAGTCTAATTGACATGTCCTACATAAAAAATACTAACTGCTTTAAAATTTCACTAAACAAACATCTAAACATACAAACATCTTTACATTTACAATATTAGTAGGAAGTAGGATTCGTGAAGTAGCTAGTTTTCTATCGCGTCGAGACGGTATTCAATCCCCAGATTAATAAGATGTTGGGCATTTTTCATATTATTTTTTTAGATGAATTGATATCATGGTACTTGCGTCATCATCACGTCCCGCACCGGCACGTCATGTGCAATATTGGCTCCGCCTATTCTGACGTCATAACGATACGATATAGTTTTTAAATTCTGTGCGGCCAGTAGTACACTCTAGACAATTTTTAACAACTCACACGTGAAACCTCTTTGCAGTGAAAACTTCTTGAGCGCGTTGGGCATTATTTTATGAAGATAATACTTTACACTTTTATACAGACTGTTTTTACTACTATTTTTTATAGAACTTAGATGGCAGACAATACTATCGGCACTAGGAGACAAGCACATGACCTGTGCACACGACCTTTTAATAGGAAATTATTAGTAACCACTCTTGCTACATAAACCACGGTGTCACGGTAACAAACTAACCAAGGGATTATCGTTTAAATTCAAATGCTTTATTGTGATACATAGGTACAAAGATGGTCTTTTACATAATTTGATCAGCTATGTTCAGCCATATTGGCATACAATATTTTGTGAGAAAATTATTAATTAATTAGAAATTATCATACATTATATTTAAATTACACTTATCTCATTTATACCAGTCATGTCATATCCATATGTTACCGTGGTCGGTGGACGTGTGTGACACTGAATAACAATGTCTCCATAGGAGAGACTCACAAAAATTTTAATGAATATTCTTATCAAGTATTCTATATAGTAATCCCGAAAACTTTCCTACGCCTTTTAATTTATTGTGAGAAACAAACGATAGCTTGATTTTAAATCGAAGAGCGCCATCTAGAATCAACACTGTAATTAAAGAGCTAGCGCGCGTATAGGCGGGAGTTTCTTGAACTTCTAAAAATATATATAATATCCGACCCGACTCGGACCACTTCGAAACGTATACACTCAATGTCTACGTACCATAAATACTTGAAAATTCTATTAATAATTAAGCTAGGTTAGAAATTTTCCGCTTTTATAATTAATTATAACAAATTATAATTAATAAATTAATACCTAAGTATTTAAGGTAAACAATCTTTGTGTCTTTTTTTTTTACAATGCTTTAACTAGTGGTTCGATTTGTTCTTTTTTAATTTACATACATACATATATATAATCACGCCTTTATCCCCGGAAGGTTAGGCCAGATGAATTAACACCCACATTTCACTAATCATTGAAATCGATCCTACGTAATAGGGGTGGAGCCTTTTGTCGTCTTTCGAGCACGATAGTTGACTCAAGCCATGGAATCTGGGCTGTATATATCTGTTTTTTTGTTTGTTAAACTTTGTTATTAAAATATAAGTTCAATATTGTTTACCTTTAGGACCTAATCAAGCTGAGTATATATGTATATTATAATATTAATACCTCAGGTGAAAAGTTTAACAGCTTTATATGGAAGCTAAACACCACTACACCGCTAGGCATAATTAGTACGATTAAGTGCATAAGAAAACTTGATTACCACACCAAAGCAGTAAGCAGCCAACATACAGCAAACTAACTTACATTTACGCAGCAAATGCATCTTCCCATCTCTTGTTAAGCAGCATTGTTCTTGGCAATTTTTCTGTGTGCTTGCTGCTTTGGTGTGTGGCCCGCCTTACAGATTCAGGATGCAGAGTAATATGCTAGCATATCGCCAAAGTGCGTCAGCACATTTATTTATTTATATTTACTAACAAATGTTTACATTTATACAATACACAAATCAAATCAAATTAAATGCATTTATATATAATAAATACAAGTACAAAATGATTTAACGTAACGTAACAATCTCTTAAAAGTAAACACAGCTTGTGTACTACGCCGGGCTGTCCGCTAGGTGGCGCTGGCCGTTTAGGCTGCGCTATGTTTTCATTCTCACATGGCGGGACGTGTCGCCATTGGTCGCCTGCTGCGCGAGTGTTGCCCGCGTCAAAATATTCAATATAATGATGATTCCATAATAGGTGTTTACATTGTATATTAAGTGTGGGCTTATAAGATAGTAATGTGAACCGACTTTTAAAATATTCTTAATACTATCATCACGCTATCGAAGGTAGCGGAGCAGTAACCATAAATGTCAATGAATCCGGTAGATTTCTATATAGGTATTATTTGAAAACTATCAAACTATGGGTCTAGGGGTGGTATGCCACGAGAGAAGCAGGGGAAGTTGCACAGCAGCTGAACAGAAGGTGCAGCTGGAACGGGATCAGAATTCTACACGTGCTGCGTTTAATTACTAGTAAATATTATTTATATTATTTTTAACTTTCTTTTGAAACTCATTCATGCGTTTCGTTAGTTCTATATTTGAAAGTAAATATATATAATAGTTTACTACTAGTTTTCCGGGCGTTTTAAAGTACAATCGTTAACATAAAGGTACTCAATCTCGTCCATTTCCTAGATAATTTCCGTAGCCGCACTCCGGGATGAGGTAATACAGTCCTACCTATATATAACATATAGCGGGCGAGTACGGACTTCACAACGGGTAAGTATTAAACAAGAAAATATCTAAGATAGCGGTGGCCGTATGTCACTTAGTCGGACAAAAAATACATCCTAGATATTTTCTTGTTTCGTACTTTTTCAGTAATAGGGCTTTAGTTTTAAACTTATTTTTTTAAAAATAGGTATACATTATACATATTTGAAATGTGCTAAGTGAGCCCCTTCAGTTGATACCCAACAACAACGTATTTATCTCAAATTTATTTTTTATCACAGTACTTTATGACCTACATACATAGCCTGTCATAATCATGACCCTCCTTTTGCTACACCGTAGTCGGGTAAAAGACTGCGATATGGGTAATGGACTGCTGAGACAAGGTCTCGGGTTCGATCCCAGGTTTTACCATGGCACACACCAATGACTTTTCGATGCTTTTCGAAGTTATGTGTGTATTTATCGCAGGTTTATAAGTGCCCGGTTAATGGCAATAGACTCGCCACCTATTACATTGGAACCTAAACATAAACTGGTGAAATGAGGGTGCTAGCACCTCTGCCTACCCCTTCGAGGATATAGACGTGAGTTTATGTTTATGACATGGTTAACAAAATCCATATGAAAATCATTAGTCAGAAAATGTTTGTACTTAGTAAAAGATTTAGGCCTTTTATATTTTCAGAATTATTACAAACACCATGTACAAAGATAACTTCAGTTTCCATGTGCGTATTTTGGGAGCCCGGGATAAAGTGATTGACATAGCGGTTCATAATGTCGGGGTTCGTGAATTACTTAAATGTGGAAAAACAGGGTACTGAAGAGGGTAGACCCTTTTATCTGCTTAAACATCCTTATCTCTTAGGTAGGGGCAGTCAATTTGAAGATGTATTTATAGAAGAATACTGCCTATAGTAGTCAGTTGTTCAATCTCAAATTCAAATTCAAATCATTGTACCAAGTGTTTATAGATCTTATAATTTATAGTTTAGTACGTAAAACTTAGCACCTTTGCCAGGCATTGCAACATTTAGGTCACATATTTTAGTTATTGATGTAGGTAGGTACATATACGAGTATTACTACCAAACGAAATTTAATCGAATACAGTAATAAATTAGACACCATATTCATAAAAATAAATAAATAAACCAAATAATAAATGAATTAAATGTTAAGTTTCAACACACTTAAATGTGATATCGATTTGCAAATGTTTTATTTCATATGTTGCAACATTGACATGTAAGTGACAAGAAAATTTAATTGATTATATTAAATAAAATATGCTATTATAATATACAATTACTTACAAATTTATATAAAACTATGCTAACTATACAATATATACAAAAATGGGATAGAGAAAAAGAGGGAGACTGTAATTTTAGGCATCGAAAAATTCCTCCCCATCGATCTCTACTGGTACCGTGCCCAAGAGGCTGGCGGCATTACCACGCTGAATGGCGACTTAAATTAAATTAAATATGTTATGTAGTTAAATTAGTAAAATTTGAAATTAAATAAAGAAATTATTTTTATTCTCATTATTATTTCAATACACACATACATCCATATAATCACACCTTAATCCTCTGAGGGTTAGGCAAAGGTGAATTATCACCCATATTTCACCAATCGTTGTATTCGATTCCACGTAATAGGCCGTGGGCCTATTGCCGTATTCCGGGCACTATTGTTAACTAGACTCTTTTTCTTTTTTTTAAAGAATATTAGTAATCGAAATTACTAATTAGAAACACTATCACTGATGGGTGGTGATACTTGTATTCTTAATCTGTCACCGAATGGATTGCTCCGTCATCACACGGATTATTGTTTGCAGAAAACCCATACAGAATACAGATTATATACAAAGGCGAACTTAACTCTATTAGAGTTCTTTACCAGTAAACATTTATGCTATAGAGGCAGAGAATATTACTGAAAGGAGCAAAGCGTACAACACAATATATCCTAAACTTAACACTGTAAAAAAAAACAATCGTATCATCACAAACAGAACCACATTACAAACTTTGTTCGTGCCGGAACAAAGAACAAATGAGGGACGAACAAAAAGCCTGTTCTGTGTCATTGTTCCGCAGACTTGTTCCCCAAGTGGTATAATTATGCAGCTGAAGGGTTAGTACATGAATATGAGTCTGTGATATAATTGTAGTAACTTTTGTTATTTTGGAAGTGATAAGTATGTCTCTACTATCATTCTTGCTAATACTAGCTGTGTCCTATGGTTTCACCTGCAGTACTCGGAACCTATCTGCGCTATTTTAACCTGAGGTTTATGATTTTGACAGGTTATGTATATATGTATGTAGGTTTTTTTTACGTGCGCAAAATCCCCACGAATACCCCCCCCCCTCACCGGAGCCGGTGGAAGAGGTTATGTCAGACTCGAAATGACCAAAACGCACGCCGCCTATGGGTCGTTTTTGGTTGCCGAAGGTGAGGTTGACAGGCATATACCTCGCACCCCGGATGACCCAGGGCCCTCTCTTCGGGTGTGGGGACCACAGAGTCCCCAACTCGTCCCCGGAAACGGGGAGGCGCGCCAGGCGCTCCGCCGCCGCGGCCTGCTTCTGTCAGGGTGACAGGTGGCTCCACTAGTCACCCCCAGGCCTGCACTCATGGGGGGCGGAAGTCGTTCATCGACCTCCGACGCCCGGATTGCGATCCTTATATGTAGGTTCATCTGCTCCCTCATGCTGCTGAGCGTGCCCGTTTACTGGTGATTGTAGTGTGGGAATCGGGTCTTTGGCTACAAGTTTTTCCGTCGTCTATCGTAGGGACTATGTTAGATGACACTACCTTCCGTATCACAACTTGTCTCCGTTTAGGTGCGCCGTGTGTTTCTCAGCATCAACGTCGTTGTGGAGAAGCCGTTGACTGACTCGGACACCATGGCCTATCGTGCTGCAGGAGCGCTGGGCGATGTGCCAGCTGCACTTGAACCAAACAGTTTGGCGCGCGATAATCGGAAAAGACTGGATGGTATGTCGTTAATGCCATGAAAGACGGGTAAACAAAATAAACAACTAGCCCATCGCAGTCCACTGCTGGACTTGACCTTTCCCAATGTTAGGAGGCTTTGGCCTATTGTTTCTACGTTAGTCAGATGGGTTGGTATATGGTTTTATTTCAAGTTTTCCTTCTTTCGCAGTGATATCGTCTATGTATTTTTCCGTTGGTCGCCTCTTACGACACCCTTCGTACGAGACGGGGTGGTGATACTTGTGTTTTTTCTCCGTCACCACACGGATATCTATAATGGTTCCGTTTTTTTTTCGTCTTGAATTACGAAACCTTAAAAACAATATTTCCTATAAAGCTGTCAATTCCTTCGAAACGTATCAATACTCCAATACATTCTAAGAACATAAATGGTTCATCGAATGACAAATGTACAGAGCGGGTGTGAATAATATTGGCCATATTATTTACCTTCTCTCTGTTGAATTAACGAACGTGTGACGTCAACATGAATGTGATAACGATACGGAGAGGTGTCACAAGTATCCAATAAAGAAGCTGTCTGTGGAATTGTATGCGAGGTACGCTTCAACATGATTTTGATTCTTCATTATTTAAAACTCAAATTGATGCAGAACTTTTTGAACTTTTGATGCGTGAGTATCAAAATAAACGGGATATTAACCATGTTTCATTGTTTTGAGTTTCCGATATTTCGGCGCTGTTGCAAGCACCATGATCACGAAGGAGGAGTTCTTCCGTGTTCACGGAGGACGAGTTCCTCCATGATCAAATTCAAAACAATGAATCGTGGTAAATATCCCGTTTATTTTGATTCCGATGTGAGTGACCATGATAGTTTAAATACCTATATTTTTATGCATGTATACTTTTAGTTGTATAAGGGTTGTTACATAAATAAATAGGTTGCCGCTATGGCGGTAGGCGAGCCGGCTTCGATACGGTACGATTTTAAGCTGGTCTGGTGGTATTTTTTTTATACCACTTGGTTGGCATATAAGCATACGGCCCACCTGATAGAAAGTGGTCACCGTGGCCTGTGGACGTGTGCAACACCAAGTGAGTCACACTCGCGCTGTCAACTCTGTAAGCACAAGAGTTTCTGTGCCATCAGTGTAAAAGACAAAGCAGGACAAGCTTTTGGTCTTCCCACCGACAGCACAAAAGCTATTCAGTGAACTCTGGCTACCCTACTCACCGCCGGGAACACAATACGAGGTTATTATGACCGCGGTATTCTATAGGGCGGAGGTACTTCCCCAGTCGGACTGCTCAATTGGACGGAAATACCCTCATCACTTACGTCCTACTACCGTCGTGACCGGCTATACCACACACGGAGTAGGGTGTTTAACGAGTAGGGTAGTTTAAACTAAGATGTTAGCATCCTAAGATGCTTATTTTATCTGGTCCTAGATCCCCATGGATTACCCCCCCCCCTCTCGACTTTAGCTGGCGGGGGAAGTTATGTCAGACTGTACCGACTATAACACACGTTGTTCTTAGTTGCTGGAGGTGAGGTTGGCAGGCATATGTTTCGAACCCTGGCCGAGCAAGGATCATCTCTTTCAATCTGATCTATCTATGTACTAGATAGAAAGATTTGCGATGACTTGTCAATATACGAACTTGCATGAACCAGTAATTTATTCCATTCTTTCACTTTTTTTATATCACTTAGGTGGCAGACAAGCATGTTTCTGTAAGTCTTAACATAAATAAATCATCCTCCTTTTGTGAAGTCAGTTACATACGGTATAAGAATACAAGCGTAAGTAGCTAGTAAAATATTCAAAAATAAATGAACTAAAACACAATTTACATTCATATTTGCTTTCTCACACCCACACCGGATATTGGAAACCGCACCTACACCGGAACACGTCTGCTTGAATTTAGAACAAAGGGAAGTTGGTGCCGAAAAAGCTGTAATGTTGCATAAATTGGAAGAAACTTCATTGTAATTATATTTAAATATGTATGGTTAGATATTATTATAAGTATGTATATTTTATTTATATTTTATGTATAAATGTATGTATAAATTACTATATATTTTACATATGTATGTGTATATTAGTATATACTATATATATAGTATCTACTATGACGTAGGTATGATTACATTACAGTTTATTTATTATGTAGTTATAGTAATTACCTAGTTACCTTTCATAATGCACCTTCTATGTCATTCTCTGCACCACTTACAAAGTTGACTGGTAGAGAATGCCTCTAGCATTAAGTCCGCCTGTGTAACATATGTACGTGAAGTGTAAATAAACATTTTATTTTAAGTCTGACCAATACCTTCCTAACAGACAAAACCTCGTTAAAATCCGTCCCGTAGTTTTTGCGTCCATTGGGAACAAACAAACAAGAATTCCAAAAGAATTATTTTTGTTGCATACCAAGTATTTTTTTAAATGTCTCCAATGTATACACATAGGCATTTTACTTCTTCAACTTAGCGTTAATACCAGTCGCATCCCGAGCAAGTAATGCTCGTGAAGGAGGAGGCGGGGCGGGAGCGGCAGCGGGAGCGACGAAGGATCGCAAGACAAGCTGCCCACGTACGAAGGCAACTCGGGCGTCGGAGGTCGATGAACGACCTCCGCCCCCCATGAGCGCCGGCCTGGGGGTGACACGTGGAACCGCCTGTCACCCTGGCAGAAGCAGGCCGCGGCGGTGGCGCGCGTGTCGCGCCTCCCCGTCCCCGTTTCCAATGTATACACACAGGTATTTTACTTCTTCAACTTAGCGTTAATCCCAGTTGCAGCAGAAACTTTCACTTCCAAGTCTGGGGTCCGCTTTACCAGTCTAACTGCGGATTTGGCTGAACTTCTATATTTTCCGTGAAGCGAATGCCATCAGAATACCAACACAACCCAATGGCGATATCAAAGTATTGCAGTTAGACCGGTTATTAAACATATTTAGGGCTCCAACTACCCGTAATGACTGCCATAGATTTTGTATGGCAACTCCGACCGACGGATTATCTATATTTCACCGAAAAGAAATTACCCAATTATCACTTCCCAAAAATAATTATGTACCATATTTTACACATATTGATAACTCACTTGTACTTTTCCACATTACTTTATTGCTTATTACACCTGACCGGTTTCGCCTTACGGCATCCTCAAAGGAAGGAATAAGCAATAAAGTAATGTGGAAAAGTACAAGTGAGTTATCAATATGTGTAACAACAAATTCCACCAAGTGCCATCAATCTACAGTATAAGTACCTCCGCCCTATAGAATACCGCGGTTATATTAACTTCGTGTTGGGTTCCCAGCGGTGAGTAGGGTAGCCAGAGCTCACTGGAGAATTTGTGCTGTCAGTGGGAAGACTAAAGGCTTGTCCTGATTTGTCTTCTACTGACGGCACAGAAACTCTGTACTTACAGGGTTGGCAGCGCGACTGTGACTCCTCTGGTGTTACAGACGTCCATAGGCCACGGTAACTACTTTCCATCAGGTGGGCCGTGTGCTTGTCTGCCAACTGAGTGGTATAAAAAAAAAAAATAATAATAAAATAGTACCATATTTTAATTTGCCAAATTATTACTTAGAAAAATATCTTGTCATAAATAATTGTAACGCAAACGTTATGTTTAAACAATAACTTGTTTACCAACTAGTACTTTCACCAATTTATATTTAGTTTTTTTAACACCTTTTACCAACATTAGAATAACACCTTTTACCCAAAATCAAATTGGTTATTAAATTAGATAGATAGATAGATAGATAGAAGGTAAATAAAAGATTATATTAAAATAAAATTGCATATTTAATAATATCGTTCCCAAAACTTCTTAATTTTTTGTTGTCATAGCAAATCGTTTGACCAAACTTTTACTGTCTAAAGATTGTGTAATAAATCATTGATTGAATATCAAATACTACAATGATGTAATTTTTGGTGATATTCTGCCAAATAAAAGTTTGACAGTACTAAAACGTGCGTACTAAAATTATTTCAAACATTGCATAGGTATGAAAAAGGTTGCCGATATTTGTTTGTTTAGTGAAATTTTGGCAAAATCTTTTCGGTAAAACGGTAAATTCATAGAATCGACGGCTTGACGTGCTCTCCGCACGATCACTCTATTCCATATTCATGCATACAAATATTTTCATCGAGCGGGGATCGAACCCGCGCCTCCTATGTAGGGGTTGCATACATTACCGGCACGCCATAAAAACTGTCTACAGATATATATTTTTCTAGTCCAATCATTTGAAATAGAAGATCCGGAAGACATGGAGAAACTATCGTAGCAAAATGCCTACGAAATTGCTACGATGTAGGTGCTACGTGCTACGCTTACTACGCACTCACTAACGCTACACATTTTATAATGTTTTGTTTGTTTTTGTTTAGGGTTCCGTATATATTATGAAAATGTTTTTAAAGAACATATTACATTATGCTCTTATGATCAAAACAGAGTTGTTCAAGTCGCCATATAGGCCCCGTCTTGACCTGACTACTGAAAGTCGAGAGCGACTTTTAACGTGCCTTCCGAAAACAAAAGCGCTCAGATGGAATACCACTAAGCCGTCACCCATCCAAATGGTAACCATACCCAGTTAGGTTAACCCTCTGATCGTTTACCTGGCCTTCAAGCAAGTACATAAGAATCGATTTTTCTCTTCATTTTCGAGAGCACATAACAATATCATTACTAGCAAAAAACTCATCATCTGGCGAGGTGTAGTCCAATTGGCGTGTCTTAAATTAAAAAAAAAACAATTGAAGTTCCAGTAGCTTAGTGGTTAAGGACTCAACCTTACGATCGAAAGGGCTGGAGTGCTTAGAGGGAATGTCAGTATTTACATACATACATACATACATACATACATACATATAATTATGCTCTTATCCCCGGATGGTTATGCAGAGGTGAATTAACACCCACATTTCACCAATAATTGTATTTGGTCCCACGTAATAGGGGGTGAGCCTATTGCCATCTTCTGGGCACTATTGTTGACTCGAGCCATGTATCTGAGGCTGAGTCTGGGCTGTATATATCTGTCTGATGTTAAACAGCTCTATCCCTTAGTCGCCTTGTACGACACCGCATGGGAAGAGATGGGGTGGTCCAAATTCTACTCTGCCGGGAACCACGCAGCTCAGTATATTTGGTTTTAATATTTTAAAAAAATAAAAAAATGTTCATTAACCACATATAACATATCTATATTTAGCACGCAATGCTCTCCACGCTCGCCGTTATGTTCTTGACAGCTTTTTGTTCCAGAAACGCGTGATGTTCAGAACGCAATATGTTTACTTCGGTATGTGTTTCTATGGTAGTGACAGCAGGTTAGGTTAGCCCGAAATTTTTGGCAGGGCCCGAGAGAGATACCTGTAACCAGTATACCTCTCGTCATATATCTAGGACTCAAGCCGTGAGAGAAACGCGACGCTGGCGCACGAATTGTTTTGATATAAGTAGATTTAAAAGAAATATAGAAAGGAAGAAAATATGTTCATTAATCACACGCACAATACAAAATATTTGACACTTCACAACTCGTATATTTGGAGAGCATATTTGGAGCACATTTAGGGTCCAAAATATACGACAACAGGCATATCGTGTATATTTTGTTAAGTTTAACTCTCATTCCAAGTCAGTCTCTCAGTTCAAAATATAATTAAAAAGTCAAATAAATCTTGGCTAAGTACCAAAAACTCCGCATATGCATTTGTCCACATGAATATATCTTATCATGCCCAAAATATTCTGTCAAGCCATTCATCTAACGGAGCAGATAAATTATAAGCCGATTCGATGAAACGTCTAATTCTGACTACCTCCAATCATCCGTGAAGATTTTCGGGCGCTTCTTTACACTATACGGGAAATGAGTCGTGTCTGATTTTAAGTTTTTCAATACCTTATGGCGTAACGGTTATGGAGTTTGATCGCCAAGTTTGGTGTGAAGAGAAAGAAAGGATATTTTTAGTGCAGCGCACAAGTAGACACGCATAAATAGAATAATAAACAAGTAAAACACAAATGTATAAAAAAAGAACAAAGCAAAAAGATGAAAGAACAAAACTTAACAATTGCATGATTTGATTTCGATTTGATGATGAGAGATTGTTCTCGCACTCGAACTCACAAAAAAAACCACTCATTTTTGAGAAAAATATTATAATATTTTAAGACGTAGAATTATTATTTATTTTCTTCTTTATGTAAGTAAATGTTAAATTCAGCTTAAAATTTACTAAACTACCCGGTTGACTATAATAGGATCACTAAATGTTGTCAGTAGCTTAATAGTCAAATACCAGCCCTCATTTCTTCTAACTATCTATTTGAGAGATTAGGAGGTCTTTACAAAAAAAAAACAAGTGTCGAAATATAGTCAATAATGTTTTAAAAGTTCCTTCCGAGATAAATAAGCGTGTGTAAAAAAAGCTACTCATCAACCCACCACCAAAATTGAATCGTATCACTACCAAATGGTCGTCTCGTACGCATCTCGTGTCGTCCCCGTCTCGGCGTAATACAAATGTCCTCATTACAGAATGAAATGATTTCCACCTCTCGAGCCCCACTTCACAATTCATTTTACTTGAAAATCGCATTTTCCCGAATCATTCGCCTGGTGTTTAGCCAGAAGTATATTAAGGGAATTTTCGTTAGGTTAAAACAGAACTTTTGTTTTATGTACAAAATTGAGATTCCAATTAGAAGATAAATGTAATTGATTTGTTCTGGGTGTTTTTGCCATCAAGGAATTTAAACGTTAAGATTAATACTTCTACATTTACTATATATTCACAAGGTAATAGTTTAAAGACGGTGAGAATAGAATCTGGTACTTCATTCAAAAAAGATCGTCAGAAATGATGATATCCGTAGGAGAACAAAAGTAACCGATTGCCACTTCAACGCTCGTTGAAGTGGCAATCGCGCAGAATAGATGGCCGATGGAGCAAAAAGTTCTGGAATGGCAACCGCGTACGGGCAAACGTAGCGTAGGACGTTCAACGGCCAGGTGCAAGGACGACCTCATCAAGGTCGCCGGGAAGCGCTGGATGCGGGCTGGAAGTCTGTGGGAGAGGCCTATGTTCAGCAGTGGACTGTGTGTGGCTGACATGATGATGATGACTTCATACAAAACTCACTATTTTAACACATAAACGCATCGAAAGAGGACTATCAACGTTGTCTTTTATTCCTTAGATCTTAAGTTTAACATCATACGAGGTAAAATTATTTTGACTTAACTTTAAGAAGAGTGAAGCCCGAAAACGAATACTTAGGAGAATTTGAATGATTTCAGGCGTGGTTCGGTGGCTCAGTAGTTCGAGCATTCCCCCTGTAAGGGAAAGTTCGCAGGTTAGAATCCCGTCTGAACTGATTCAATTTCTCCTATCTTAATAGATTTGCCAAAAGTACTAAACTACTAACTGGTTAATTCAGCTCTGCCTAACCCTCTGGGGATAAAGGCGTGATTATTTACACATATATTAATACCAAAATATCAATAAGCAGAACGCAGTCCACTGCTGGACATAGGCCTCTCCCAATGTTGGGAGGCTTTGGCCTACTGTTTCCACGCTGGCCAGACGGGTTGCTACAGGATTTTATTTCGAGTTCTTTCTCTTGCAGTGATATCGTATGCGTATGTTTCCGTTAGTCTTTTACTTTTAAGATTATAATCCCCACGGAAGCCCCTCCACACCGGATCTAGTGGGAGATGGTATGTCGGACTCGAACCGACCAAACACGTACGAAGTCTGGAGATCGTTGTTGGTTGCCGGAGGTGAGGTCAGCAGGCATATCTCTCGCACCCCGGCCGACCCAGGGTCATCTCTCTCGATCTAGCCCTCCTCGGGTGTGGAGCCCACGAAGCCCTCAACTTCTTCCCGGCCGCTGCGGCCTGCTTCTGCCAGGGTGACAGGCAACTCTAACCGTTACCCACAGGACTGATGCAGTGAATTTTTGAGTTTAAGTAAAACCATTGTCGACCATACTAAAGGGAAGGGCACTGCTTATCCTTAACACAGGCTACTTGTAGTCTATCTAGGAAAGCAGCTGGCCACTCACTGTATCACTGTTCTGAATAAAGAAATATTATTATTATTATTATTATACTTGTACTCATTCTCCATCAACACATGTAGAAACAAAATAAAATGAAAATAAATCAATTTGACACCGAGCCAAATTGACTTACTTCTTTGCCACCAATAAATCCGTTAAAGGGCAAACGTCCCGCGAGTGGCAAACTTCTGTAATTGTTCGTAAACGAAACGTCACAACTATCTTGTCTCCTGAGATTTATGCTTTGTTTTAGTTTTAATGTACTCGAGTTAAGGTTGCCTAACTTACGAGCTCACATCTCCAAGGAATCGTAAGTTACTTACTAGATAGTTGAAGAGTAGATCACACTATTTTCTATTGAGTTTACTCTGACAGTGTTGATCTAATGGCTGGAAGTTCGTACTTCTTTGCCGGTTCGTAAGGATTTTGTACCGGCAAAATAGCGAGCAGCGAGTAGCATATGTACTAGTATATTATATACAAAACGCTTGAACAAGAGAAAGCTTTCAATCCCACATTTATATTTTTGGAAGATTAAAATTCTATTATCTATAAGCTCGACCTCGATACCCTTATTCGATATAGCTGATCATATTTGGGTAGGTACATAAGCGTGATCAGGTGTATTCATAATGAATAATGCATGTTTCATGATATTTTCAGGTTATCTAACTTTAAAAAAAAACTCGCAAACTTCTCAGTGCTTCTTTATAGACGTAATATATCTATGAACCGTCATATTTTGTATTGGCTGATGATACAAATAGTCGATAACAAAGTCACAACATATTTAAGTGTACCCGATTTCGAGGTTAAGTCGCTTAAAAAACTCTCGACAATCTCGTGGTCGAGAGTGCAGGGATTAATGCAGGGATGTGATGATTTTATGGCACACCTTCATAGTTGCCATTCTTAGAGGATGAATTATGTGATTATAACGCAATCACCGTTATCGATCGGACGGCATCGCTATATTAGGAGTCCGAACAAATATTTACAGTATAATTAAAATAATGGGAAGCAATTTGGTTGAGTGATATAAAATGCTGTTTTGTTCCTGACGGCCCACAATATCGTGAGTCCGTGAACACCGCTGGGAGTGTAATAGCTGCCAAGATAGAAAGAAAGAAAGAAAAGTATTTATATTCTACACAACAAGTACGGAAAAGATCCATTTGTGATTTTACTTTTGGACTCTCCGATTTATACTTGACGGAGTTTTTTTTAATTTCTTATCGTAGAAATTCTTTGTTTATTATTTTTTGTTTTCCTTTTCGCACGTATTTTATAGAAATGTTGGTATAATTTTATTTGATTTGAGTGTTCTCGTATTATAACATATCAGATAGGATAGGTAGATATTATACGGATAGGTGACGACTTTTTTTTAATGACACATACACAAATAGTAAAACTCCAGTGAGTATTTTTGTGATATCATTATGTAAATACTTTATAAGTATTTACATAATGATATCACAAAAATACTCACTGGAGTTTTACTGGTCATTGTAGCTGTCAGTGGTTATATTAAACGAGGTTAGGAACATAGACTTGTTAGGAACACTTCTGTATCATAGCGATAGAGCAGAGCTTGCCGGTTAGGTTCTCGCCCAAATATTCAAGTTTATTTATATAGCATAGTCATAGCGAAAACGCACACAATGTCCTAGAATATTTACTATTATTTGTTCATAAGTGGTTTCACATCATGATCATATTCGTAGCGATTTCTCAGTTAGTCAAAGTCAAAAATAATTTACTCTGCATAGACCATTAAATCGAAACTTACAAAACGTCAATATAAAAAGAAATATGAAATAGTAGTTTAGCAAACGGATCACACCGGTTCGAAACGCGGCCCTGACTTGAGGAAACCCCGGCAAGAAACTAAGCGGGCATTATTTTATGGTTTATATATTTACTAAGTCTACTTAGTCCAAATGCCATAATGTACTTGAGTAGCATGGTTGAGGTATTCGATTATTTCCAAGCTTATTTATCATATAAGTATTTTTGGATGTTATAACAGCCTTTCTGGCACAAATTACTCTTTACTACATTTTAGATTTATTCACAGGTAAATCCTTAATTTCATTAGGCAGCTTATTAAAAAAGCATTAACAGTTGCCCTGGAAAGAATAACTAGTTTTTTTTTAAGACTACAACATTGTTTTTGTATCTGGTATTTATATTATGTCTGTCACAAACTCTTGAAAGTTGAAATTCGAGGTCCACTTATTATTGCTTTTATTGGTGTATTGGCATTTCCAGGGGCGACTGTCAAGCAACCCCGAATGAAAAGCCTAATCCGAGGCTTGGACATTCTTCAGGAGTTGAAATTGACTTACGATCCGAACATGGACCCTTTATAGCCTTCATTTGAAGTCAATTTCTTATCTTTTCTTTATTTATTTAAGATTACTTTATGCACACATAATAAACACTCAATAATGATTGTTGAGAAATTGATTCATTGGTACTGCTTTATTCTAATTTTTTTTTATACCACTTAGGTGGGAAACAAGCACACGGCCCACCTGATGGAAAATGGTTACCGTGGCCTATAGACATGTGCAACACCAGAAGAGTCACACTCGCGCTGTCAACCCCGTAAGCACAGAGAGTTTCTGTGCCGCCGGTGTAAAAGACAAAGCAGAACATGCTTTTAGTCTTCGTAATGACAGAACAAAAACTCTCCAGTGAGCTCGGACTACCCTACTCACCGCTGGGTATACGTACAGTATTTTGTAGGACGAAGATAATTACCAAATCGGATTGCTCAATTGGACGAAAACTCGAAAATTTGTAAATATGTGTATAATAATGTTTTTTGTTAGTTTAATTAAAACAAGGGCATCCTTTTCGAAGAATCTGAGATACTAACAATGTCTTCAAGCAAAGCCTGAGGTAAAATGAGTTTTGTACGAAATAATATATCACAAAAGTGGATTACGCGAGTGTCTCCTATTGATAAAGTCAACAGAGCAAATGTTTTGTTCTATTTATTTATTGTTCTTGCGGGATTCTCGAGAGGCTGCGGTGCTGAGCTATATTTGTTCTTATATCGAAGAAAACCTCTGTAATTAGATTTTTTGAAGGAGCCAATAGGACCTACGTCATGATTTAATGAAGGCTAGGAATTACTCGAGTGATTTGAATACTCGTGATGAAAATATTCGATAACGTATAAAACATATATAACGGTAGTATCTTAAGTTCGTCTCCTTAACAACTATGTTAAGGAGACGAACTTAAGATCGAGAGGCACCGATTTCGGATCCTGGACATTATACTCGTAGTACCGACGTGAACCCACTCCTAACATACACAATTTAGCTTAACTGGTGGGGTTAGAGGGAACATTAGTTATTTTGATTAAAAAAATTAAAAAGACAACTCGTCAATTGGGTACTGTCCTGGAGTTAAAATAAAATATTTAACTGAGCTCATTTAAATTAAGCATGGTAAAAAATGGTACAAGTTGCGTCTGTTGTTTTTTCGTTTTTAGCTATTTTTAATCGGATGGTATTTAAACGTATATCAAAAAGAGTACATTTTGTACGACAAAATAATCCAAATTCACATCAAAAATACTGATTGAGCACCAACAAACTACTGCAAGTAAGTAGTTAGTTAGCAACCAACCAACCAACCAATTATAAAAATAATTACCACAAAGACATAAGGCGGGAGCTCCGCTTCGCTTCGCTCCCGCCTTAGTCTTCTAACCTAACCTATCCATTTCGGGGTGGGTGGTGATCATTCTGAACTTAATTAGATGCACAATCAGTATTTTTACTGAATGCGAAAATATTATCTTTTTTAATCACCCATCCAATCTATAATAGTAAATTATTTGACAATAAAGTATTATGACGTCATAATAAAATATTTCACATAAGTTTCCTCTTAAATCACCGTTTCGAGATTTAGTAAAAAGCAACTAATTTGACTGGTCAGTCAAATACTCAATTGAGATATTTATACGTTTTGTTATATAAGGGTGACAAAGATATGCTAGTATCATTGCCACCTCCAGCAATTGATAACCCAATACATACATGCGGTTATAATCAGTTTGAGCCCGACATAACCACCCCATCAACTCCGGGGTAACAGGAGGGTTAACCCGGGGGATCTCCGCACTATAAAAAAGGTATTTTTATATCAACAGTAGATATTAACGATATTTTGAAGGAATCACTCAAATTATAATAAACCTTCCAAGTCCTGTAGGTATACTCCCACTTCTGTGACATTTGGACAGAAATCGCAATCGGATGGTAAGCCGATTATTTTGCAATTCGCAGAATTCTTCAATTTATTTGTAGGCAATTGCTGAAATACCCTAATACAAATATTTATTCGTCTCAAGACGACTTAAAGCTGAAATTAACTTGAGTGTTTTTCATATCCCTCTGGGGAATTCGACCCGTTGAATATCGAGTCTAAATTGCTTATTATTCTAGTTTAATATTTATTTTTATTGTCCCTACATTTCTATGTAGAAATAGGTTGAAAAAATGCGGTTAAACACGCTTCATCTTAATCATCATCATCATGTCAGCCACTCATAGTCCACTGTTGAACATAGGCCTCTCCCACAGACTTCCAGAATCATCGATCTAAAGCAGCTCTCATCCAGCGCTTCCCGGCGACCTTGATGAGGTCGTTCTTCCACCTGACCGTTGGGCGTTCTACGCTACTTTTGCCCGTACGCGGTCGCCATTACAGAACTTTTTTGCTCCATCGGCACTCTGCCCTGCACGCTATGTGTCCCGCCCATTGCCACTTCAACGAGCTAATCAGCTGGGCTACGTCGGTTACTTTTGTTCT
The DNA here is from genome assembly GCA_963662185.1 of Eilema griseolum. NCBI lineage: Eukaryota > Metazoa > Arthropoda > Insecta > Lepidoptera > Erebidae > Eilema > Eilema griseolum. The sequence continues at coordinate 15,523,320 of OY759252.1, forward strand.
TCTACGGATATCATCATTTCTGACGCTTTCATGTAGGGAAATTCCGAGCATAGCCCTCTTCATAGCTCGTTGCGCGACTTTGAGCTTTTTTAGGAGACCTATAGTGAGGGACCACGTTTCAGATCTGTAAGTCATCACTGGTAACACACATTGGTTAAAGAATTTCGTATTCAGGCACTGAGATATGTCGGACGAGAAGACATCTCGTAGCCTCGCGAACGCTGCCGAGCCGAGTCGGATTCGTCGATCTACCTCTTCCTCGAAGCTCGAATTTCCTACCTGGTTCAGTTGACCCAAGTAGACGTACTCGTCAACAGGTTCTAAGACTGACTCCTCAACATGCACCGGCAGAGGCGCAACATGGACATTTGACATAACCTTTGTCTTATCCATATTCATCTTAAGGCCCACCTGTTGAGATAGTCTATTGAGGTCTTCGAGCATGGTGTTTAAATCTTCCAGGGATGCTGCCATAATAACAATATCATCGGCAAACCGAAGGTGAGTGATATACTCCCCGTTTATGTTGAAGCCACGTCCTTTCCAGTTCAGTAGCTTGAAGACATCTTCCAAGGCAGCGTTAAACAGTTTCGGAGAGATAACGTCTCCCTGTCTGACGCCCCTTTTCAGGGGGATTGGCTTCGTGCTCTGTTCTTGTACTCGAACCGACATAGTGGCGTTCTGGTATAAACACTTCAACACTTTCGATATACCGGTGATCTATCCGCCACCGCTGGAGAGACTGTAGCACGGCCCATATATACATTAAAATAAAACTATTTTTACCCAACTTCAACGAAGCAGAAAGGAGGGTTATGATTTTGACCGATATACAGGTATAAATAATTGCATGCCCAATTTAGGCAGAACATGATGTACCTAGTCATAAGACACAATTTGTAACATCCTTATCACAATGTTCTAGTAAATAAAGATCTATTCTATTGTATTCTAAATAAATATAATAATAGGTAATGAAATAACAAATGAACATACATTTGTTCCTTCATTACTTCTACACTACTTATAGAGTATCGTTGGAAATATCTTAATGGTCCATTGGTTATATTGGCTATGTGAAGTCACACGAAGTCTTGAATGATATTTTAAAACATTTAGTCTGCTAATTATTCAAATCGATTAAGATATGGAACAATTTGAATAATTGACAAGTTTTTCAATAAATTCTACCAGAGCCAGATTAGCCACACCAGTAAGTTTGTTGTCGTGTGTCCACCCCCCACGAGATACAGGTGGTCAATCAGGACTTGGCGGGGTTTTAGAAGGTATTTTTAGTTTTATTTTATTACAGAAACTGATCCCAACTTTTAAATTGCTTTTCAACAGCCATTTCAAAATCAATAGTAATTAATTCTTATTAGACCATTAAAACGAAACGTACATTATTTAAACATATAATTACTTCTCTATCCCCGAATCTCATCATTGTATTCGGTCAATCATTGTACTCGGTCTAATATGAGGTGAGCCTAGTGCCGTTTTCCGGTCAACAATAAGCCATGCATCTGAGCAGGTGTAGCAAGTGCAGTCTGGGCTGTATATATCTGTGTAATGTTAAAACTTAGCCTATGCCCTTTCTCAAAGTCTAATCTACCCCTGTACCAAATTTAGTCAAAATTGGTTTAGTAGTTTAGGCATGAAAGCGTAACATACATACAGCCACACAGACAGAGTTACTTATGTATTTATAATATGAGTATGGATATAATATATGTTATGTATAGAAAAACTCAGACCAATATAAATATACATAATCATGGATATTACTACATACCGGCGAGGTTCCCGGCAGTAGAATTTGGGTCACCCCATCTCTTCCCATGCGGTGTCGAACAAGGTGACAAAGAGATAGGGCTAATAGCAGACAGATATATACAGCCCAGACTCAGCCTCAGATGCATGGCTTGCGTTCTCCTTGTTGGCTCGAGTCAACAGAAGTGCCCGGAAGGTGGCAATAGGCTCACCCCGTATTACGTGGGACCGAATTCAATGACTGGTAAAATGTGGGTGCTAATTCACGTCTGCCTAGCGCTCCGGGGATGAAAGCGTGATTATATGTATGTAAGTATGTATTCATGGCCATTATATTTGTATTAACAGTATCATTAAAACTTAGAGAAGCACATCAATTTTTTTCATTATTGCTACAAGATGGTCAAACTTTTTCATTAATCTACACAAAGAAGACAGTAATTTATGTTTGTTTAATTAAAAAGTCCTGAGGTAAAACATAGTGTTGCGGCTTACAAAGTAATTAAAATAGTACCTATTGTAGTAGATGAGCAAGTTAGAAGAGAAAGTTTGAAGTTTTGTCATATTATAATATTATAGCGGCCGCCCGCGATTTCGTACGCATAGACCCGTTTAACCTCCTTAGATGTGGAGTTTCTCAAATTCCGTTATTAGCAGATGTCTACCTAGCAACCTATCTCTACTTAACCATAGACATAATTACGTTTAGCTATCATTTATGTTTTGTTATTCCAAATCACATGCGTATATCATTATACTACGTTTTATAGTGATTTTTTCATCAGGTGGGCTGTGTGCTTGTATGCCACCTAAGTTGTATAAAAAAAGAATATACTCTATTTTTTTTTTATACAACTTAGGTGGCAGTCAAGTATACAGCCCACCTGATGAACAGTAGTTACCGTTACCAGTTTCTGCGTCGTTAGTGCAGAACAAACAATCAGAACAAGCCTTTGGTCTTTCCACTCACAGCACGAAAACTCTCCAGTGAGCTCTAACCTGCTCACTGCCGGGAACACAACACGAGATTATTATAACCGTGGTATTTTGTAGGGTGGAGGTGAGGTACTACCCCAGTCGGACTGCTCAATTGGGACGCGACTACCGTCGTGTCATACCTCCTGGAGACTCCTCACGTTACACGGGAATGCAGTCGAACGGGATGAAGGTTGAACTTGATGAAAGGTATCCCATGTCCGTCTCCTGGTTCTAAGTTACATCCCTACTATTTTCAACCGAATCGGTACAGCCGTTCTTGAGTTATAAATAGGGTATAAAGTAAAGTAAAGTATAAAATATAGATAATTAATGACAGTAGAGGAAGCTTGTGAAGTGGATAAGGTAGTGTAAGATCTAATGTGCTGTTGTCTTTCTAACCTAAATGGAAAAGGCGAGAGTATAATATGTAAATTATTCTCGTAATAAATACATATGGTAAATAAGTAGCCCGTTGAGCAGTCCGACTGGGGAAGTACCTTCGCCCTACAGAATACCGCGGCCATAATAACTTCGTGTTGTGTTCCCAGCGGTGAGTAGGGTAGCCAGAGATCACTGGAGAATTTGTGCTGTCAGTGGGATGACTAAAGGCTTGTCCTGCTTGGTCTTCTACACTGAAAGCACAGAAACTCTGTGCTTACAGGGTCGGCAGCGCGATTGTGGCTCCTCTGGTGTTACACACGTCCATTGGCCACGGTAACCACTTTCCGTCAGGTGGGCCGTGAGTTCGTCTGCAACCAAATTGGTCTAAAAAAGTAGCTATCAGATTACTTCCTTCAGCAGCCAGAGACTGATTTACAACCGGTTGAAAACGTTAAGCTAATCAAAGTTATCTTCGAAGCAATTTAAACCATTTTCAATGAAATTTAAAATATCTTAATATCTATTCAAAAGTGCTGTGGTATTTTGTTCTCATAATTATTACTTTTGAAAGAGATTCAAATAAACTTAATAAGTGATATTGACGAATTCAAATAAAAAATCGTATATTTTGTATAGTATTATAACAGATGTCATCTAAAAATCAAACAAAACGTCGGGATGAGTGTAAATACAAAGTAATATTGAATAAATCGCTATAGAAAATGTTAAAAATAGCTACTTTGCGAATTAATGAGTGGAAAAACAACCTCCAAGTCTCGTGTTAGAGATCAACGCTCAGTTGTGAATCGACTCACAGAATGATATTAGAACTGTCATCTAGAATACTCTGTATCTTCAACTCCAGGATTGAATCGTTCTGGAATTTTACGATCACTTTTCATGTCAAAAAAACACACAACCAGAGATCAAAGTCTAACAAAAACAAAACAAATACTTGTTCAACACGAAGAAAAGTTATAATTACGCATTCCCAGTGTTAAAACTCATTAAAGGAAATTACTCGTACATGTTTTCAAACCCTTTCAAAAGTGCTGACTCAGCATTCTTCCTGGGAGTACTACATGAATATATTCACGCCTTACAGGCAGTGAGGTAAGCAGAGATAACTACCCGCCACTTACTTCTGTCCTTACATACTTCACGAGCTTCTTTTACTGTCACTATAACTTTCATGCAAGCCTTCATTTCAATGTAGCGTTTTGGACCCTTTTCAATAGTAATAATAATAGAAATAAATGTATTGAGTATTGAGTATTGAGTATTGAGTATTGAGTATTGAGTATTGCGTATTGAGTATTGAGTATTGAGTATTGAGTATTGAGTATTGAGTATTGAGTATTGAGTATTGAGTATTGAGTATTGAGTATTGAGTATTGAGTATTGAGTATTGAGTATTGAGTATTGAGTATTGAGCATTGAGCATTGAGCATTGAGCATTGAGCATTGAGCATTGAGCATTGAGCATTGAGCATTGAGCATTGAGCATTGAGCATTGAGCATTGAGCATTGAGCATTGAGCATTGAGCATTGAGCATTGAGCATTGAGCATTGAGCATTGAGCATTGAGCATTGAGCATTGAGCATTGAGCATTGAGCATTGAGCATTGAGCATTGAGTATTGAGTATTGAGTATTGAGTATTGAGTATTGAGTATTGAGTATTGAGTATTGAGTATTGAGTATTGAGTATTGAGTATTGAGTATTGAGTATTGAGTATTGAGTATTGAGTATTGAGTATTGAGTATTGCGTATTGAGTATTGAGTATTGAGTATTGAGTATTGAGTATTGAGTATTGAGTATTGAGTATTGAGTATTGAGTATTGAGTATTGAGTATTGCGTATTGAGTATTGAGTATTGAGTATTGAGTATTGAGTATTGAGTATTGAGTATTGAGTATTGAGTATTGAGTATTGAGTATTGAGTATTGAGTATTGAGTATTGAGTATTGAGTATTGAGTATTGAGTATTGAGTATTGAGTATTGAGTATTGAGTATTGAGTATTGAGTATTGAGTATTGAGTATTGAGTATTGAGTATTGAGTATTGAGTATTGAGTATTGAGTATTGAGTATTGAGTATTGAGTATTGAGTATTGAGTATTGAGTATTGAGTATTGAGTATTAAAGTAAAGTAAATCATTTATTGCTCGAAACACGGTATGTTACAATGGTGTTACAAAAACAAATAAGGTCCGACATGCTTCGCAGTTTCTCTGCATGCAAAATCCATTGAAAATGTTACATATTCGATTGATGATGATGTAGGTAATTCAATTGTAATAAGATTAAAATTAAAATTAGAATACATATAAAATGTCCGATAATGTCAAAAATAAGATTAAAATTAAAATTAGAATACATATAAAATGTCCAATAATGTCAATATTTAGTGTCAAGAATACATGCAAGTATAATTTATTTACTCATTTTTTTTTTTATATATAAAAGAATACACAATACCTACCTACTAATAATTACACATACAATAATCATCTCATTTATAAATCCCACATAATACATTAAAATGACACTTCAAATGTGATTTTTTTTTTTTTTTTTTTTTTACGTGCGCAAAATCCCCACGGATACCTCCCCACCGGAGCCGGTGGAAGAGGTTATGTCGGACTCGAACCGACTAAAACGCACGCCGCCTGTGGGTCGTTTCGGTTGCCGAAGGTGAGGTTGACAGGCATATCCCTCGCACCCCGGCCGACCCAGGGCCATCTCTCACGATCTGGCCCTCTTCTCGGGTGTGGGGACCACAGAGTCCCCAACTCGTCCCCGGAAACGGGGAGGCGCGCCACGCGCGCCGCCGCCGCGGCCTGCTTCTGCCAGGGTGACAGGCGGCTTCACCTGTCACCCCCAGGCCGGCGCTCATGGGGGGCGGAGGTCGTTCATCGACCTCCGACGCCCGAGTTGCCTTCGTGCGCGGGCAGTTTGTCTAGCGATCCTTCGTCGCTCCCGCTGCCGCTCCCGCCCCGCCTCCTCCTTCACGAGCATTACTTGCTCGCAGAAGGAGGCGCCGGCCGCCCACGCATCCGCGCAGCGAACCATCGCCGCGAGCAAGGTGGAGAGCGTGAGAACCCTCACTCCCAGGGCCGCCACAAGCTCCCGCCTCGGCGTCTCCCACGCCGGACACTCGGTGAGCGTGTGCGGACCTGAGTCCTCGCTCGCGTCGCAGTGATGGCACTCGGACGTTGGCTCTTTCTGCATCCGACGCAGATACTTTCCGAAGCATCCGTGCTCGGTGATCATCTGCGTCAGACGGTACGAGAGGCTGCCGTGTGGCCTCTCTAGCCACTCCCCCATGATGGGTCTTACCGCCGTTACTACGCCGTGCCCTACTTCAAATGTGATTTGTACCCAAACAATCATCATTTATCCTCAAGAAACTCCTTGACACTATAATAACACTTCTCAATCAGTCAGGTAGTTAGTGCTTTCTTAAATTTGTTGAAGGTTAGCTCTCTAATGGGTCTGGGTATGTGGTTATAAATTTTGGCTGTCATATAATGTGAATTATTTTGATGGAGAGAAGTTTTACAGCTAGGCAGCAGAAGTTTCGTGGTATCCCTAGATTTGTACAACTTATCTTCATTGGCCTTTTTAAACAACTCCGGATGCTTCCTTACAAATATGCCAATTTCCGAAACGTATAGTGACGTCAACGTCAGCAGCCTAAGACTTTTAAAGGCTGGTCTACACGAGTCTAGTGGCCCAATGTTCGCCATAGCTCGAATACATTTTTTTTGACATATAAAAACCTTTGAGCTATGATTTGAGTTACCCCATAACAATAAACCGTATCGTAAAGTTGATTGCATATAGCCGTGGTAAGCAGTCATTGCAGTTTTTAAATTCACTGTTTTGCGTAGTCGTCTTAAAGCAAAAACGAACCGATTTATTTTGGAACATAAGCCATCTATATGTAAGTGCCAATTACAATGTTTGTCTAATGTAATACCTAAAAATTTAGTACCATCTGCTGTCTCTATATCTGTACCCTGATAGGTAATCTTTAGTGGTTTGTTATTTGATTTGTAATTCTCAAATTGTAAAATTTTTGTTTTAGCTATGTTGGCGGTCAGATTGTTCTTACTTAGCCAATTCATTACGTCGCTTATTGCAGTATTTACATTAGAAATATGCTGTGGTTCACCCCTGACGTCGGACACTACAACTGATATATCGTCTGCGAATAAAGTACAGTGATTTTTTATAACTTTAGGTATATCATTAATATAGAGAAGAAAGAGTAGAGGACCCAGAACACTTCCCTGGGGCACGCCGGATGTATTTGGCGCAAACTGTGATCTAAAGGCATTTAAGCATTTTTTATTGTCAACCCGGTCTATCTCAACACATTGTGTACGATTTTGGAGATAGCTACTTATCCATTCGAGAGCCTTGCCCCTGAGCCCATATCGTTCACATTTGCTGATCAGTATTTTATGATCTACAAAATCAAATGCGCGACTCATATCAAAGAACACAGCAGATACTTGTCTCTTCCTATCAATGTTTTCAGTAATGTTCTTAAACAAGTTAAAAGCTGCCAGTGTGGTTGACTTGTTAGCCTGAAAACCATTTTGCTCTGGGACTATGATGTTGAATTTTTTCAAAAAGTCATTGATTCGAACACACATGGCTTTTTCAAAGATTTTTGAAAACACAGGAATCAGAGTTATAGGTCTATAATTACTCATTTGCAATCTACTGTGTTTCTTGTGAAGTGGCCTCACTGTAGATATCTTTAATTTTTCGGGAAATACACCTTGTATAAATGTGTGATTGACCAAATGACACAAGACCTCGGCCAGCTCCATATCACATTGTTTTAAAATAAATGTAGATATACCATCATAACCGACTGCGTTTGTATTTTTGAGCGATTTTATGATTTTAACTATTTCTAATTCCGTTATGGGTTGCAAAAATATAGTTGGGTCTGTCTTAATTATCAACGAGTAGTCTGGATTGTTTATGTTTGTTGAATTAACAAGAGATAAGAAGTAATCGTTGAACTTATTCGCAATCTGTGTTGCATCTCGCACTTCCTCTCCATTGCATTCAACCATTTCAATATCATGCCTCGTTATACCACTATCGTTTTTTATAACTTTCCATGATGCTTTACATTTATTTTGCGAATTTGTTATGTATTTTTTGTAGTGACTTTTTTTAGATATAATTATACATTTTCTAAATAATGTGTTATATTCATCGTATTTATTCTTATTTTCTACATTTTTTTTAAATAATACTGGTATCTATACTTTCTGTTTGTCATGGCTGATACTTTTATTCCCTTTGTTAACCACCTAGGACCCGTGTTATTTTCTGTTATTTTAATTTTATTTATGGGAAAGCACAGATTGTACAGGAGTGAAAACATATCATGAAATTGATCGAATGCACTGTTGCAGGTTGGTTCATTATATACCTCTGACCATGATAAAGAGGAGATGTAGGTTTTAAATTTTTGAACGTTTTCCTTATTAAAATCTCTCCTTAATGCATACCAATATGCGGGTGTTTGCCGGTCCCTTGCAGCTGGAAATGATAATGTTTGTCCAGTTTCATGATCAGATAGAAACAACCTATGAACGTGCCCTTCCGCATCATGAATGTTGCTTATTATGTGGTCAATACATGTCTTATTTTGGCGCGTGGGTTCCTTGATGTGTAGGTACAAATTATAATTTAACAACAGATTCATTAAAGTTTCCGAAAAAGTGCTATGTTTCAATGTGTTTATATTAGTGTCACCTGCTATAATTAGTTTTGTTTTAGATTTAAGGTTTAATTTGTGAAGTAATATTTCCAGTCTTTCGAGAAGTGTACTAGCATCTGAATTGGGTATTCTATATATACAGATAATAATGCACTGTAATTTAGGTATTCTAATTCCACAACATTCGAAGGATTTTTTCAAAGCCAACTCATTACAAATACTAATAGGTTCACATTCTAAATGCTTTCTGACTAGGATGCATACACCCCCCCGCTCTTTATCTTGTCTGCAAAAAGCACTCACCAACTTAAAGTTGCTAATATGTACGTTACACTCATCACCCGACCGTACAAACGATTCGGTTAAACATATTATGTGTATTGGCTTTTTATTTGTTGCAAATCCATTCAGACATATCTCTAGCTGATCCTCCTTATTCAATAAGCCCGCTATATTCTGATGCAATAATGTCAATGTACTAACACTGGTATTGACTTGATCGTTATTAACGAAAAAAAGTTGAATTCAACTGGTCTTTACTGGTATCTGTATCACAAGAACGAATATGCTTCGGTTTCACTATCGGAAAATAATATGGGATTGTGCCTTTTTTAATACCGGATTGTTTAAGATTATTTGTACACAAGGTCTTTTTAATATTTCGAAATGTCAGGAAATTTCTTGCATAATAATGTGTGTCAACTGTAGAATTAATTATAGTACAATAGTGAATAATGAACTGATTTTTAGTAAAATGATTTGTAAATGTCAAATCTATAAACGTACAATTTTCAAAGTTTCTACAGATATTTTTAATTGAGTTATTTAACATTACTTCATTTAAATGTCTATTTTTGTTTACCTTTAATAAAAGTACATTGGCTTTCTTAAAATAATTTAAAATGGTAGTCAGATTAATCATGCATTTGATTGGATTAGTATCATTTTCGCCTATGCATAATATTAAAAAATATCAGGAACATCTTCTAATTGACAACAAGTTTGTATTAATTCTTCTGATTTTGCATATGGCTTTGTGATGGATGTAATGTTATACCGGCCGTATCCTCGATTTTGTCTAGAATACATAAGCGCCGACGCCAATCCACTGCACTGTTGTCCACCCACTATCAGTATATTGGGATGACGCTTGTTGACGCTTGTAGGTTCAGGCGTTGTTTTAGCGCCATCTGTTGATTTTTTGTGGTGATCAGTTGAATTCATAGGAAGCATCAGTCGCGAGCGCACACTTCGCGCGCTTATGACGCCATCTTTTGTTTTAGTTGAGTAATGCGTCGTCCCGTTGCCAATATTTGAAGACGGCTGCTGTGTGAATGCAATTGAATTATTCGTGATAGACTCTGCATCCGGTTTTAAACCTAGTCCAATGCTACTGTCGTTTAAATTTTCTCTCCTTATTTTCTGTAATGGCGTACTTCTTTTCTTTTGCGAACTTTTTCTTGCACTATGTATTGGTTCTACTCAAATAGTTTTTAGCTTTTTAATAATACTCTCCTGCTCAGTAGATAATTTTTTCAAAGAAGTATTTTCCAAAATCAAGTTCTCAATTTCTGTGTGTGCCGTTTGTAACTGTTCACGTAACACATCATTTACCTTCCTAAGTTCTTCGACCTCGTTATTTAGGCATCCCGACGATAAATCTGGTAGACTCTTCGATAAATAATCGGAATGGCTCGATATAAATGACAAGTTTAGTGTGTCATTCATAGCAGTCTTATGTCTTCTCAGCGTAATGTTTTGAGAATCCATTGTGTTCTATTCAGAAACAATATTTATATAAACAAAATGACTTTCAAAAAGCAAAACAGAAAAACAGCAATTCTAATTGTACAAAAACAACATAATAAAGCGCAAAAAGAGATGGGTATCACTGGAATCGATCCTAATCTCACGTGCCCGCATCCGATCGCTAGTATTACTGAGCCACGATGACTCGAACTTTTGTATTGAATTTTATGATCAGTACATACGGCATAGTCTTAAAAATTTATAAAATTTCACCAGTATGAGTCATGCTGCAAAAATGTCAGCCTTATATTATGGACGATGATCTGCACTTTTATTTCATTGAAATGGTTTATAATCAAACACTTATAATTCCAGACTGAGATCACTTGTTTTGATTCTTAACTTGCATGGGTACTTTTTATTTCCAAATTGTTCATTTATCTTCTAGTTTCAATTTAGTTTTGTTCAAATTCACTACACCTTATTGATTTTATTTTTATTTATTTATTATTGAGTATTGAGTATTGAGTATTGAGTATTGAGTATTGAGTATTGAGTATTGAGTATTGAGTATTGAGTATTGAGTATTGATTATTGAGTATTGAGTATTGAGTATTGAGTATTGAGTATTGAGTATTGAGTATTGAGTATTGAGTATTGAGTATTGAGTATTGAGTATTGAGTATTGAGTATTGAGTATTGAGTATTGAGTATTGAGTATTGAGTATTGAGTATTGAGTATTGAGTATTGAGTATTGAGTATTGAGTATTGAGTATTGAGTATTGAGTATTGAGTATTGAGTATTGAGTATTGAGTATTGAGTATTGAGTATTGAGTATTGAGTATTGAGTATTGAGTATTGAGTATTGAGTATTGAGTATTGAGTATTGAGTATTGAGTATTGAGTATTGAGTATTGAGTATTGAGTATTGAGTATTGAGTATTGAGTATTGAGTATTGAGTATTGAGTATTGAGTATTGAGTATTGAGTATTGAGTATTGAGTATTGAGTATTGAGTATTGAGTATTGAGTATTGAGTATTGAGTATTGAGTATTGAGTATTGAGTATTGAGTATTGAGTATTGAGTATTGAGTATTGAGTATTGAGTATTGAGTATTGAGTATTGAGTATTGAGTATTGAGTATTGAGTATTGAGTATTGAGTATTGAGTATTGAGTATTGAGTATTGAGTATTGAGTATTGAGTATTGAGTATTGAGTATTGAGTATTGAGTATTGAGTATTGAGTATTGAGTATTGAGTATTGAGTATTGAGTATTGAGTATTGAATAGTATGTGCTCTGCATAGTCCCCAGATTGCTTGCCCATTTAAATGTACCTAAAATAATTTTGGAGATGGTAACAACTATGCATGAAGCTTTTGAGAGGAAAGGAATGAAAGTGAATGTTAGTAAGACAAAAGTTATGGTTTTTGAAAGAGATGAATGTGTGACAGAGTGTAGGATTTGTATAGATGGAGAAAAAGTGGAACAAGTGAATGAGTTCATATATTTGGGAACATTGTTTACGAGAGATGGAAAGCATGAAGAAGATGTTGAAAGGAGAGTGATGGCTGGAAATAGAGTGAATGGGGCACTACACAACTTTATGAGCAGCCGGAAAGTGTCCGAAAAGGCACGACTGGCTGTACATGGAGGAGTATTGGTGCCGACTCTTATGTATGGTAGTGAAAGTTGGGTGTGGCAGAAAAAGCATCAGAGTAGAGTAAATGCAGTAGAAATGCGTGCGTTGCGAAGTATGTGTGGCTTGACCTTGAAAGATAGAGTGAGAAATAGCGTGATAAGAGAACGATGTGGAGTGATAGAAGATGTAGTGATGAGAATTGAGAGAGGAATGTTGAGATGGTTTGGTCATGTTGAGAGAATGAATGAAAGAAGACTAACGAAACAGGTGTATGAGGCGAGTGTGGATGGTACCGTCGGAAGGGGAAGACCTAGGCGCACATACCTGGACCAAATCGGGGAAGTTTTAGAAAAGGGGCAGGTCAGGAGTACTCTAAACCGACGAGCATGCATGAAGAATGTAATGTGAGTGAATGAAGCGAGAGTAATATGTCAGGATCGTAGCAAGTGGAGATCCGTGATCTCTGCCTACCCCTATGGGAGACAGGCGTGATTTTATGTATGTATGTATGTAAAATATTTTCATGTCATTAGTTAGTACTAAATTTGGATTATCTAAGTTGTGTACTTAATTTCAGTTCACCATAAAGAGGTTGAATATTAAGTTAGTTTAACCTGTCTATACTCGCGTCAAATAGAATACACATATAACAGCGCATTGGTCTGTTAGACCGAAACACACGGATGATGGAGACGGCCAAGAATTTGTACTTCATTCAGGTCAATCAAGATAGACAATTTTTTATTTTAAAGGACTATTTATTACCTTAATATCTATAATTCTGCTGTAAGTTTGTCAACTTACTCCTTGTAAACGGCTAGACTGATTTGCGCAAAACTTTGAATGTATACTTCCATAGGTTTCTTGATGATTTAAAAATACAATTGGAGTCAGTAGGTGACGCTATTGGCTTTATGTGCACTATTTTTCTGGACTGGACGATTTCTACCAAGACTAGTAGACATACAAGTATATTATAATTGCTTGTGCTGGGTGGAGGGGTTAAATGACAATATTACATAATTAATTATGGTCGCTAGTATTCCTAGAATCCTCCCAATATTAGGAGAAGCCCATGTCTAGCAGAGAACTACGATAGGCTTCTTGATTGATTCTTAGAACAGTCGCTCGCGTGGCACTGATTTGAAGGTGGCCAAACAAAGAACCAGCTTTTTCGAAATATAGTAAGGCAAATGTATATCGTCGTCGGTCTGATAGACCACTGCGCGGATATTCGATGGTTAAGATAGAACTTTTATGAATCCATTTGTATAATATTTTGTTAATATTAAAATTGTTACTCAGTATTTTAGCTGAGGTAACTGAGGGATTAATTAGTAGCCCACAAACTTGACAAATTGTGGGTGTAATCTACTTTCTAGAAAGTTTAACCTTTACATAGTTGGGGAATTAATGAAAATTCCGGAGGCGGTAAGTAATATTATACGGTAAATTATATAGTCGACACGGTAGGGATGGCCGTCATTCAAGGGACATCTTCTGTAATGGTGGCTTGACTAGTCTTTGGACTGTTATATATAAAGCAGATAAGATTACACCGTTGCATACATAAATGGAAAAAGATATACTTGTTTAGTGTTACATTTTTTTATACCATTTAGGTGGCAGACAAGCACACGGCCCACCTGATGGAAAGTGGTTACCGTAACCTATGGATGTATGTAACACCAGAGAAGCCACACTTGCGCTGCCGACCCTGTAAGCACAGAGTCTTTGTGGCTTTAGCCTTTAGTTATCCCACTGACAGCACAAATTCTCCAGTGAGCTCTGGCTACCCTACTCACCGCTGGGAACACAACACGAAGTTATTATAACCGCGGTATTCTGTAGGGCGGAGGTACTTCCCCAGTCGGACTGCCCAATTGGGCAGAAATACCGCCGTGTCCTACCTCCTATAAATTTGTAACACACTTGTTTATATAAAGTTGTACGTAAAGGTGCTACTGAATCTCTTTTGTCGACTGTACAAAAAAACATTATAAAAAGCTCATTCTCGTACTGTAAATAAGTATTTACTGTAACTATTGTCTGCAACTTAGCACATAATGTCCCAAGCTATTAATGTCCACTCTGCAGCTCTGCATGAAACTAAGTATTCAAGTTTGCAGCTCTGCAGTTTGTCGTGTTAATGTTCATTATTATAGTTAGTCTTTGTTTGTTATTTAATGGTTGCGCCGAGGTAGAAGCTGTATTTCTTGACGTGGAAACACACTCTTTCTATACCCGTCTCCTCTCCCGCACTAAAAACCATAGAATAGGACTAGATAGCTTCCGTCCGCCATTTGTGATATAGACACTCAGTCTCGCTTTGAACTAGCCAGCGTAAAGGCGATCGCGCGCGCGCGTCTCTCAGAAATGAATAATATTTGTTGTATTTTAACCGCCTAATAGACCTTTACCGATCGGATGGTGCCTCTCGTGTGTTCCTCAAGGGATCTAGTGACGCTGACGGCAGCTCCTGAGCAAGGAAGAGAAGATCCGTGTACCGGCTGCGATGAAAAACAAGTGGGTCGTGAAGGTTAGTGCATCCTCTCCTAATTTCTCGGGCTGCATTCACTGCCTGGATCGAATCCGCGGCAGCCCGGCCACCTGTCTTGTTTTGTGTGTAAAGTGTCAATAGAACAGTTATCTGCTTCTCCGCAATACAGTCCACTCGCGCACGTTGGCCCACGCGACACCATTTTTTTTGGTCCGGATCGAGCCGGATTCTTAGCCGTAGTTCGTATTTTGTTATTATTCTAATGGGAATGAGCGCACCGCACCTAAGTGCCTGGTTATTTTAGTAGAAAACCCCGCATCCAGACACTTAGGCTTAGAATTTGTTGTCCGTTCGCCGCTGGCTCGCATTGTACCTACCTAATACATAAATAGGTTAGGTATCATATCAACACTTAATCGTAGTTCGCAATTTTCGCATCGCACCTAAGTGCCTGGTTATTTTAGTAGAAAACCCCGCATCCAGACATTTAGGCTTAGATCTTAGGTATACTCAGACACCCTAGTGCATAGGCACAGTGTAATACCTAACGCATTTGGCTTTGTTTTGTTTTTTTTCAATTACGTTGTTCTCGGCTCGCGTCGTATTTGCCTAGTACCTGCGTGGGTAGACACGTGGCTGTGCCTACCTCGCTCGCATCTCATCCCAATTCATACGAAAGTATTTTAATTTGAATAGATATTACGCAATACTTAATCTCGGAAATAATAGTTGAACCTAGACAGCGACCATCGCGTAGGTACGACCTTGTTGCTATGCGCGTTTGTTCAAGCGTGCATTCACAGTTGTAGGTACCTACCTATCTGCCGAGTGTCGCTCGCGCCGCCTCGCTGCTCTGTGCCGCTAAGATTAAGTCATTTCATATTTGTTGTTTACCTCACTTTAGTTTGAGATTTAATTGTAAACATGTCCCCAAAGGTTGATAGGACCGGTAAGGTTCAATTGAAACTTTTAAACGCTAAAAAAGAAATGATTTACTCTCGCGTACAATCGATTTATGATAATGCACTTAAAACCTCTGATTTGGTCATCAGAGATTCGTTCTTGTGTTCTATAGAAAACTTAGATAGTCTACGCGCGGATTTCGAAACCTTAGTACATGACATCAACGTTTTAGAGTTGAATTTGAATCCCGATTACTCAGTGAGTTATCAGGCCTTGTCGTCGTTTGACGATTTGTATTGTCGTATCAAACGCGTCGCTAGGAGTTTGGAGAAACCGGCTGACCTACCCAACCCCACTCGCGACCGACCTAAGTTGCCACCAATTCAAATACCCGAATTTGATGGTAACATTCGCAATTGGTGTCTATTTATAGATAGTTTTGAGAATACGATAGATAAGAACGATTCGTTGACAGATCACGAAAAATTGCATTATCTCGTTGAAAAATTGACTGGTAAAGCTATAACCGCTTGCGCTGGAATTACGTTTAGTGCCGGGAATTATAATTTAATTTTAAATACTTTGAAAGCTAAGTATGAGGATAAAAGATCGGTAGCTAACGCCTATTTAGATCAGATGTCTGATTTGAAATCTATTACGGCATGTAACGATCAAAACTTAGAGAAATTTCTAGATGCTTTCGCGTCAGCTGTTCGCGCCGTAAAGAGCCTAAAGGTCGATGACCTCTGCGACTTCGTATTTTTGTATATGGGTTTAAGGAAATTAGATTCCGAAACCATTCGTTTGTTTGAGTCGGATCATCGCGGCAATAGGATTCCTAAGTTCGAAGACTTGGAAGGTTTTGTTCGCGAGCATATAAAGGTATTGCAACGCTCTTCATCGAAACATGAAGGCGCGAAGATAGTTGCTGATTCTGCACGCAAAGTAGATGCGTCATCGAGGTCACTGAGGTCAACTCATACTTGTGTTGGTACCGCACCAGCACATGTACAATCACCTGTTTGCTCTTTGTGTAGTGCTCATCATTCGCAACTGTACAGGTGTCCTGGTTTTCTAAAGTTGTCGCCTAGTGATCGTTATAAATTTGTTCGCGCTAATAATTTTTGTTTTAATTGTCTCGGTACTAAACACCGCGTTGTTTTATGTAATAGTAGAAATAGTTGTCGCAAATGTCAAGCGAGACACCACACTTTGCTTCATTTTGAGAATAGTAATGCCGCATCCAATGTGAGCACGGTTGGCTCGTCGAGCGGTGACACACGGCGGCCTGCGCCGCAGCCGCAGCCCGCGCTCGCGCGCGCTCCGGCCCGCCCGGTGACCGCCGCGGATGACGTCACCTTGTGTTCGTTCTCCGCTAGTGCTGCACTCACTACTGTGTGTCTTGCGACCGCTCGCGTTGTTATTGTTGATGCATTAGGTAAGCCGCGCATTGTTCGAGCGCTGTTAGATGGCGCTTCGCAAAGTAATTTCATTACTCAAGATTGTTGTCGGCGTCTTGGTTTCAATGTTGATAAGCGTTCAACCCGCTCAGTGGTGAAGGGTTTTGGAAGCTTACAGTCAGCTGTTCGTGGCACCGTTAAAACAAGGTTTAGATCTCGTTTTAATAATAATATTTGGTTTGACATGGATTCGCTCGTTATAGATAGAATAGCTGAACAGTTGCCTACCGTCCCGGTTGACACGTCTTTATTAACGAAATTTAAAGACTTGCCTTTAGCTGATGAGACTTACGCTGTTCCTGGAGTCGTCGATATATTGATCGGCGCTTCGATTCTCCCGCACCTCCAGTTATCACGTAAGGTCAAAGGGGGACCGACGTACCCCGCTCCGCACGCACTGGAAACAGTTCTTGGTTTTGTTATAATTGGTTCCGCACCCGCTTCTATAGATAGTTTTAGTCACTCGACTGCTTCGTTCTGTTGCACCGTCGAGCCGCCACTGGAGTCTACCATCCGCAAGTTTTCGCTCGGTGGC